>JARFJB010001633.1:22500-150000 GCA_036346205.1 Vesta saturnalis | reverse complement strand
TGTGTGTGTGTGTGTGTGTAGTGTGTGTGTGTGTGTGTGGTGTGTGTGTTGTGTGTGTGTGTGTGTGTGGTGTGTAGTGTGTGGTGTAAGTGTGTGTGTGTGTGTGTGTGGTGTGTGAGTGTGTGAGGTGTGTGATGTGTGTGTGTGTGTGTGATGTGTGTATGTGTGTGTGTGAGTGTGTGTGTTGTGTAGTGTGAGTGTGTGTGTGTGGTGTGTGGTGTGAGTGTGTGGTGTGGTGTGTGAGTGTGATGTGTGAGTGTGTGTGTGTGTGTGTGTGTGTGTGTGTGTGTGTGTGTGTGTGTGTGTGTGTGTGTGTGTGTGTGTGGTGTGATGTGTGTGTGTGTGTGTGTGTGTGTGTGTGTGTGAGTGTGTGTGTGTAGTGTGTGGTGTGGTGTGTGGTGGTGTGTGTGTGTGTGTGTGTGTGTGTGTTGTGTGTGTGTGTGTGTGTGTGTGTGTCGTGAGTGCAGGCGTGTAGTAGCTGAGTTGAGTGTGGTGGTGTGAGGTGATCTCAGCGTGTTTAGATGTGAGCGTATGATGATGTAGGTATGTGTGTGGGTGAGTATTGTTATAGCTGATTATTTAGAAACCTATCAGTTAAGATTTGATATACACCTTAAACATATAGATTAATTATATTCTATGCAATTTTTGACATGATGCGTAATTTAGCGCTAGAAATTCCTAAAGTAGAATTTAAGTGTTAGTACAAATTTTTCATTATCTGAATAACGATTCATTATCATAAGAAGTGAGGACGTATTTTTCAGAAAATTTAATTTTACATAAATTTTCCTTACAAAGTTTTTAATGTAAAGTGTAACAAATGTAAAAAAAAAATATGATTATTAATAATTTTATAGAAATGGGCGGCTTTGGATGTTTTTTTACGTGAACATGGGTTTATGTAAATCTCTATCTGACATGAATTTGTAAACTTCATTCTGACATAGTTTATTGTTTTTGTTTTACAATGTTGCCTGTTTTCGTTATGAACGTTTAAAAAGTGGTTGCATAGTTTCCTAAAAAATTGAAATTAAAATTATTTCATTTCTTTTAATTTCCATTTTGTATGCAATGATTGTATTTCAAATTGATTTCATAGCACCAGCACAATATATCTTGTAATTGTAAAAAAGGAAAATATGTAATAATTACCTAACAAATGTTATAAGAACACGGAACCGACCTGTAAGTTAATTTTAACTTGTTGGACCGTATAATGTAGATACACATATTGATAAATTAACAAATTCCAATTATTGTACGTTCCGATAAAGAACTAATCGTTTATGTTTATTTTACAACCTAAAAGGGATTTATGATAGAATAGTTTCATGAAATAATATACAATTATTAATTAAAAAGAACAAATACGGTATATCAACGTGGAACTTGCGGTGTAATTAATTGTAGGTCTTGTAATTAGGAACTCGATTACAATAGAAAAAAGGTACATGTAAATATCGATTAATGCGGTGGGGAGAAATAATTTTTAGTATTAATGATTTAACAGATCTCGTATTAGAAATGTTTTGTCTTTTTCCTAAAATTAGTTTGATTTATATGACAATTACTAGTCTTTCTTCATTACTGATGCGATGGTCAAGTACCTCTATTTCGTTGAATAAAGACAATATTTGCAGAAAAAGCGGTTCACATTACAAGAATTGTGTGTTATGATTGATTTAAAAACATACAAATTTACAAAACATTCAAACATTATTTAGGGTTTTTTTCATTTTATGATTGGCCATTCTGTTTATTACACTTGGTAATTCTGATGTATAACGATTTTGTGTGTATTCGATTATTGTTGATTTTATAAACAAAAAAAGTATGTATGAAATTACAGAATGTTGCCGGACATGCCTTCGGATTGAATGTTCCTTAACACACACATCCACACCAGATCAAGATAATATAAGAATCATTGATAAATTAAGCGCCTGTATTTCAGATGTGGTACTTTTCTTAAAATATCACTTACACTTTTTCCTAACACTACATTTTTAGATTTGGGAAAAAGACGGTTACCCTTTACTAATTTGTATATTTTGTATCGAAAAACTTCGTAATGCATACGATTTCAGAAAATTATGTCTAGATTCTACGAATCGGATACAACACTACTTAAACCAAGAAAAACACATTAGCAGATCTTTAGCAACGCCCACAAAGTTTGATTTCGCTATCCAAACTTCGGAACAAATTAATTCTGATTATCTAAGTTTAAAACAGATATTAGATTCTACTGATAGTAATAAAAATGGCTATAATGAGAATGAAGTTTCTAACATCACGATGCAGACATCTCTAAGTAACGTAAATCCCACAATACAACTAATTCTAATTCTGTGTATTGTAGCGGAACTTGTAACTATTTCTACATCAACATTAGAAGAAATTGTGCCGAAACCGAATACTATTAGTATAGAAACTCAAACACCTTATGCACTTATGACTCAGTCTAATAATCCAGCACCACAATCAAAAACTCCATCTAAAAGATATCCTTGTAATATTTGTAATAAAGATTATAGTAATTATTCAAATTTACAATCGCATAAAAAATCGCATTCAGGTGAGAAGCCGTTTGAATGTAAATACTGTGATAAACGATTTTTACATCCACATCACTTGAGAGAACACATACGTCGACATACAGGTGAAAAACCTTTCGCTTGTAGTTTATGTAATAAACGATTTACTATACGTGGTGAAGTTACTATGCATATGAGATCACACACAGGTGAAAAGCCATATGCATGCACGTTCTGTGATAAAAAATGCTCAACTCATTCGGATTTAAAAGTACATATGCGTACGCATACAGGTGAGAAACCGTTTGATTGTTTAGTTTGTGGTAAGAAGTTTGCGAGTGCTTATATATTAAATGCTCACAGTAAAACACATACTGGTGAAAAGCCTTATAAATGTAATGTTTGTAATAAAACTTTCGCTCAATCGTCTCAATTAACAGTTCATTTTCGAACACATACTGGCGAGAAGCCGTACACTTGTCAACATTGTGAACAAAGTTTTTCACGTAATACTGAGTTAACTATACATATGCGTGAACATACTGGAAAGGTTCCGTATTCATGCAGTATTTGTAATCGTGGATTTGTTTATCAATCACACTATCAAGCACATATGGTTAAACATTCTGGTGAGAAACCCTATAAATGTGATACTTGTGATAAGAAGTTTACTACTGCTTCATATTTACAAGAACATACGAGGAAGCATACAGGTCAGAAACTATTCTCATGTATACATTGTGATAAGACTTTTACCCGTGCTATGTTTTTGCAGAAACATATTCAAAAACATACCGGAGAGAAACCTTACCCCTGCAGTCTATGTAATAAAAAATTTTCTTCTTCAAATTATTTAAGTACACATATGAAAAAGCACACAACTCCACAATCGCTTATTCCTCCGAATATATCTACTGCTATTTTACAATAGAGAAGAATATAATATGAAACTGGTCAAGATCAATGTAGAAGTGAAATTCACATGTATTTTCTATTGTTTTTACAAAAGGCTAACTAAAAAATAATGTGACAAGATTTAAGGAAATGGAGAACAAAGAATCGAAGAAAGGATGCAGTGGTTGATCCAGATATCCAAAGAAAGACAATTTTTGTCATTGATCTCTAAAAGCAATATAAACTATATTTAACTGGATGTACGATGTGAGCAGGTCATTCTATTTTTATACTTGTTAGTTATGTTATTTGGCTAACCATAAATTCACTACTCGATATGCTTGCATTTGTTTATATATCAATGAGTTAAGTTTCCAGATACATTCACATAACTCTTCCGAACCCCTATTTCTGGGGCAACCCAAAAGAATGTAAACACCATTACTCTTAAAAGTAAAATTTATGTTAATTGTGAAAAAATTATGTTAGATGTCATTGTCTTATTGTAATTTTTATTGATAGAAAAGTTGTAAGTAAAAGTTTGTATTTCATTTATTTCTAGAGCTCTTCAAAAGTAAGTTAACTTTCACATGTACAAAATATACTAAGTCAAGTTTCATTTTCTTGAATTAGATTTTGTACATTTCTCCGTGTTATCAGTATTCTTAACATGACCTCGACCATTTTTGACATGATTGTGCATGCCTATCTAGAATAACTTAAAAAGTATGAAATGGATCTTAGAGCTTTATAGTTCAATTTACTACTAGTATTAGACGGTTCTATAAAATCGTTTTGGTAATAAATACACTTTGTGGAGAGCCTTTTAGATAATTTTTTTTAATAAAAGTTCCAAAACCAACTTTGGTGGGGAATGGGACAAGTCAGCCCCGCTGACTCATCGCCAATTTTGTTTTCGATAATTTCACGAAATTGTTACCCTCTTTTACTTGCTTTATAAATACCGATCATCAACTTACTTAAATTGTAACTTTGAATATTCTTGTGTACTTATTAAATTATTCCTTTTATTATGAATTACCCAGTCCTTTATTTGTTACACCTGTTATTATGTTACTGGAGTTATGCCGAAGCGAGCGATAAAACCGTTTAAGAATAACCACTGCGTAGTTGGTTGTTGAACGTTAAATACTTAGAATTTCGTTGTTATACACAAAACATTGAAGCCATTACCTTTTCTCGGTTGATTATTGACCATTGGTGGCATCTTATTTTGTCATCGTGGGTTCAACGTTAATGACATTGAAACCCATCCTGTTAATTAGTTACTACATGTGTGTGCGGTCAACCCTCACAATTCACCAAAGTATTGGCTACGCAAGAAATCCTACTCATTGCTATAGAACGTTATCTATTTGATGTAATTCCTTATTTTTTCTACAGAGTAACGCCGCCGAACCAAATCAATATATTTTCGTTTATTATATTATCTTACACTTTATTTGTACATACAATATTTAATACAAGACATTTTTTAATCGTTGCATCTCTTTTAAGTACCTAAAAAATACAAACACGTCGAAATTATTAATATAACAATTATTTTACAGTCCACATTTCGCACGCTTTGTTGGGGAGCTTACAAATGTGCTATGGACATAGGTTGGTGTTGTAAGCTTGGAACTTTCATCCTAAGTTGAAAAATCCCTATTTTAAATCCATAATGATTGTTAATATTAATTTAGAATATATACCGTTAAAGGGTGTTACTTGGGACAAAATGGGCAATTTTGATTTGTTAGGTTCGCATAACCTCACATTTCATATTTCCTTATCAAATACGGCAGTGACTATAGGCACGTGAAAATGGACGAATTATAACCTCAATGTGTCTAAAAAAAATGTATATAAAAAGGAAAATTAAAATCTACGGTAACCTAGGATCCAAGCTACGTTACCCTACAATCCACCTAGGTTACCGTAGATTTGAATTTTCCTCTTTATTTCCAATTTTTTAGACAGATTGATGTTATAATTCACCAAATTTCACGTGCCTCTAGTCACGGCCATCAAATACACTTAACTTATAATACGTACAACTCCGTCTTAAATCGGGAATCTACTACATCAGCGCCTCTAGCGGCTTGAGGTGCTTGGTGACTGCAGTCAAATTGAGATTTAATGCAGTTTCTTCCATTAAAAAATAAATAAAGTTCGTTAATTAGTGAATAATGTCATCTAAACAGGTGCGGTTTGTGCAATGTATAGCTGTACTAGCTATAATAGATATTTTTGTATTAAGGGCATAATCAGAAGATTATGGCTCGAGGGAATGTTAAAAGCCCGACGCGAAACGGAGGGCTTTTATATTCCTGAGAGCCATAATCTACACAATTATGCCCGTGGTATATACAATGTTTTATTTTATTTTGCACCATGAAACTGGAGCAAAATTTTAAAAAGATTCAGTATTTTCGGCAAATTTTTAAATGCAAATGCAGTGAAATAAAGTCGACAGTAGGCTAATTTCTTGTTACTAAGATACTGTGATATTGCTAAATTGTTGCTAAGGTACTGTTTGTTTGTAAATAATTTGCATTCTAAAATGGAAGGTGAAAACGCAAAAACTTATTCACAAGAAATTTTAGATGAATTTGAGGCCGCTCAGGCAAAAATAATTACAAGTAAATCGAAATATTTATACATAAAAGAGTACGAAAAGTTTTGCGCGTGGCAGAGCACAAAAAATGTGTCCACAAAATGTGATGAAAAAGTTGTGATGGCATACTTGTCTCAAATGGTAAGGGATTTTATATGTACATTAGTCAATTATCTCTATTCAATAAATATCTATTTTTGCAGTCAAAGATCTATAAGCCGTCGTCACTGTGGTGTTTATATTCTAAATTGAAAAAGATGTTCAAGTTGAAGGAAGATGTTGATATATCTCGTTTTTCCATGCTCACAGAATTCATGAAGAATAATTCTCTAGGTGATCAAGCTAAAAAGTCGTATGTATTGCAACGGCATCAAATTACTATTATTTTTATTAATAAAGGTTGTATAGTAAGGTTGTTGTTTCAATAATTCTTTCAACTTACGTGACATATCATGTCAGATGTTTGCTGTCAATCATGCTGTTTAGCAACAATGACATTTCCGTGCTATAAAGACCATATTAAGCCCGCATTTGGGGCGTATAAAACATTATGGTGACAAAATAAAATAATAGATATTTATGTATTAAGGGCATAATCAGAAGATTATGGCTCGAGGAATGTTAAAAGCCCGACGCGAAGTGGAGGGCTTTATATTCCTGAGAGCCATAATCTATAATTATGCCGTGGTACATAATGTTTTATTTTATTTTGCACTATGAAACTGGAACAAAATTTTAAAAAGATTCAGTATTTTCGGCAAATTTTTAAATGCAAATGCAGTGAAATAAAGTCGACAGTAGGCTAATTTGTTGTTACTAAGATACTGTGATATTGCTAAATTGTTGCTAAGGTACTGTTTGTTTGTAAATAATTTGCATTCTAAAATGGAATGTGAAAGCGCAAAAACTTATTCACAAGAAATTTTAGATGAATTTGAGGCCGCCCAGGCAAAAATAATTACAAGTAAATCGAAATATTTATACATAAAAGAGTACGAAAAGTTTTGCGAGTGGCAGAGCACAAAAAATGTGTCCACAAAATGTGATCAAAAAGTTGTGATGGCATACTTGTCTCAAATGGTAAGGGATTGTATATATACATTAGTCAATTATCTCTATTTAATAAATATCTATTTTTGCAGTCAAAGATCTATAAGCCGTCGTCACTGTGGTGTTTATATTCTAAATTAAAAAAGATGTTCAAGTTGAAGGAAGATGTTGATATATCTCGTTTTTCCATACTCATAGAATTCATGAAGAATAATTCTGTAGGTGATCAAGCTAAAAAGTCCTATGTATTGCAACGGCATCAAATTGAAGAATTCATGTTGAAGGCGCCTGATCGTACGTACTTGTTAGTTAAGGTATAACGATTTTAGTTTTTTTTTCCAATTCTCATTATAAAAATTATTGTGTTTTATAGGTTGTCACAGCCTTTGGTATTTTTGGAGCATGTCGTCGCGAAGAACTGCACGATTTGGCTGTACAGGACGTAACAACTGAGGGATCAGTGCTATTAGTGAAGATCAAAAAAACCAAAACTTATACTTCGAGGCAATTTACAATTGTACCAAGCGATGGATTGGTTGATTACGTCTCTTTGTACCGAAAATATGCAGCATTACGACTGGAACATACTAAAATTGACAGCTTGTTTTTGTCGTATCATAATGGCAAATGTAGTGCTCAGACCGTTGGGAAAAACACCTTAGGCAAAATGCCGAGGATGATAGCAGAGTTCCTCAATCTGCCGGATGCCCATAAGTACACAGGACACTGCTTTCGCAGGAGTGCGGCGACGATCTTTGCAGAGAGCGGCGGTGATACAAGGGCACTGAAGCAGCTTGGTGGATGGCGATCGGATAAAGTAGCCGAATCATATGTAGAGAATTCTCTGCAAAATAAAATTAAAATTGCTCAGAACATTACTGGTACAGCAGCTATAAGTATACCACAAAAAGGCGAAGGAACTGTCAGCTTTGGTGTTGGCTCATCTGGAGTTACAATTTCAAATCCATCCAACTGTATTTTCAATTTTTATAAAGAATAAGTTTCATTACTATTATTTTTATTAATAAAGGTTGTATAGTAAGGTTGTTGTTTCAATAATTCTTTCAACTTACGTGACATATCATGTCATGTGTTTGCTGTCAATCATGCTGCTTAGCAACAATGACATTTCCGTGCTGTAAAGACCACATTACGCCCGCATTTGGGAGCGTATAAAGAACATTATGGTGGCAAAATAAAATAAAGTACTTTATTTTATTTTGCCACCATAATGTCTAGAGATTAAAAGTAACACTTCAGTCCCCGAAATGGGGGAACCAAATAGTACTTTTAATCCGCGAAGTACAAAAAATAATTTATGAAACTAGCAATAATTATTTGGCCGTCACTAGAGGCACGTGAAATTTGGCGAATTATAACCTCAATCTGTCTAAAAAATTGGAAATAAAGAGGAAAATTCAAATCTACGGTAACCTAGGTGGATTGTAGGGTAACGTACCTTGGATCCTAGGTTACCGTAGATTTTAATTTCCTTTTTATTTCCATTTTTTATTTCCATTTTTTTAGACACATCGAGGTTATAATTCGTCAATTTTCACGTGCCTATAGTCACTGCCTAATTATTTACTACTGCTCTTGTAACTGTTTGGAGTCACAGTTTATATCAGGCACATCATAACCTCAATTTTTTTCTATGTAATAAAATGAATCCTTATTTCTCAAAATTTCCTTCAGCAACATCTAAACCTACAAAACAACCAGGAAAATATAAATCTAAGCTTTTAATGCTAAAAAATACAATTCGAGAAACTCTTTTTGTTAGTAAATAACAACTTAACCTCACTGTACTTATTATTTAAAATTTCAGGAAAATTTAGCGCTATGTGACGAAGTAAGCGAAATTCAAGAATTAATACTCATTCGTAACGAAGAAAAAAAATTTGTATTACGAAAACTATGTCAAGTAGAACCACAAATTGAAATCGAAATACAGCGTATTATTAATGCCAATTCAGCACAAACTTCTACAAGTAGCTCAACACCGACTAAAAAAGGGAAAAAGAGACCTAACAGTGATAGCAATGGTAATTGTTTTTATTTTATTTACGTAGATTGATATTGATATTTTAAAGACCATAAATCTGCAAAGCGTAAACCTTCGAGTAAAACACAAAAGAAGCTACTTCAACTTATTCCATTAGACCCAGCAGGTCATCCAATTTATCCAATAGTGTTGGGTAATTTAACAATACATTCAATAGGAGAGATTGTATGTGATAATCCTGAGTTTCATTCCGAAGATGTGATATATCCTGTGGATTATGTTGCAACTAGAGTTTATGGTAGTATTAAAGATCCAACAGTGCAATGTGTGTACACTTGCAAAATACTGAACTCGACAGATTGTCCACAGTAAGTTTTTGTTTACTTATATTTGAATTAATATACTTTGAATTAATAGGTTCGAACTTATACCGGATAACGATCAATCATCCACGATTATGGGAAGTTCACCAGATATGTGTCATTCATTATTATTACAGCAAATTAACGACTCCTTATCATTAAATGTTGTTAGCGTGCGGCCACGTGGTAATGATTTTTTCGGATTAACACATCCTGTGGTGCTTAACCTAATACAAAGCTGCCCAACTGCTAAAAAATGTTCTAATTATAAATGGACAAAGTTTGAAATATCAAAAAATGGGGAGCGTTACGTAGAAGATCCTGATACATGTTTGAGTTTCGATTCTCTCCAGAATAGCATAAATTATTTTAAGTTTAAAATGACCTCAGATATTCTTCCACAAAGTTCTAGCAGTATTTTACAACCTAAAGAAAGTTTTAGTAGTTATTATGTTTAAATTATTTGTTTAGATTCTTAAGATTATATTTCTTGTTTTATAAATTTCACCAGTTATATAAAAATCACTGTTTTTATAATAAAAATATTTGTAATAAAGTTAATATTTTATAAAATCTTAATTACTTTCGTCACACATTTTCTGAGAAACGTCAATGTCCAGTTTTTAACGGTTTTACTGAATGGTTTTTAACATGGCTGTATGTGCTTGTAACCATAGTAAATTTAATCATATGTAACAGATTTTAACTCTATTTCAAGTTACTAAGTTGTTTTAAATGTTGGTTAAAATCTGTTCACAAATGTACTCTGTGGCAAATGCTCAAGTAGCTAGTATCTCGAAAATTATTAACGTTACTACAAAGATGTAGAGATAGATGATTCAATTTTATATTTTTTGCGAGTACTAAAGCAAGTATTGTATTAGGTAGGGTACTGTAAATATGGTACTTAGAAAGAAGAATCATTTATGGATTTATAGATATCGCAACTCCAAAGCTTTTAAAGATAGTTTCTATTTAGATAAGTTTTCCAATGAAAGATTTTTCTGAGAATAATACATAAGCCCTAAAAACGACCTTTGAGAAAGATATCTTAAAATATTTGGTTCAAACATTTTAACAACTACCCACTTTAGAGTTAAGATGTGTAGAAGCCTATTAAAAAAAATTCCATTTCACACTATTTTATTTTTTTAGAAGACTTATAAGATAATAAATAAGTTCTAAAAAGGAAACTTCGAAAGAGCCTCTAAAGTAGGTGAATATAATGAAAACTATCAACTTTGAATAAAAAAGTGTAGAAACTATTTTGAAGATCCAGTTTTACAAATGTTCTTTGTAGGGTAATTAACATTTAGATATTACCATATTTGAAAAAATAATTAACGTATGTCAAGGGAAGTCATATCAATACTAAATGTAAAATATGAGTTTTGCCTTGAAGTACTTCCGCTAACATTTGGCTGCGGTAAAATAGTTTTTGTTTCAGCCTTATTAACATCGGGTACATCCGCTACAAGTGGGTTAAAAAATATATTTCCGAAAGATTTTTTTTCGTAAGACACTAACGAGAAACTCATCATTTTTAGCTTCTAATACCTTAGCGACATAGTAAATACATTTTTTGTTGTTTTAAATTCTACCAAAACATAATCTTCTGGTTCTGGGCCCCTTTCTAGATGCAATTTAACAATGTCTTGAGCCTGATCGTCCGATACATCGCTATCTGTCTCTAAAACTATTGACGTTTCTGAATCTGAAGATGAACTTTCAAATATTTGTTTTACTCGGAATTTTTCTTTTTTGGGTTCTGATTCCATCATTATTTGGTCTTTATCGGCTGTGTCAGGCGCGATTAGGCTTCTGCCTTTTTTACGACTTTTTCTAACTTTTTTTCTGGGGGCAGCCCGCAGCGGATGTCGAAATTCTTTAGGAGATAAAATAGATGTTTTTCTAATTTCGGGAAAGGATTATGTAGAAGGCGGAGCAGCATCTGAGACTGAAGGTATTTCGACGTTTATGTCTTCTGTCACAGACGGATGACTTGAAGGACATGCTACATTTTCGGGTGGATTGTTTTCAATGTTAGCAAAGTTATCTTCTACGATATATAGTGGTCGTTCACCTGGATCTGGTCTATTCGTGACAGAACTTGGAAGAAAATTTATTTCCGTAAAGATATTCCTATCGAGGGAAATATTCCAGTATTCTGAAAAGCATTGCAGATGGTTGATGGTGTCATAGCTTTCTGGTAAGCCTCTCCTATGAAAGATCCTACTTGGTATATTGTCACGGGCTGTCCAGGATTTCGAAGCATCCAGAAATCCATAGCTGCGTTGTAGTATTCCTTGAATGGTTTCATAACTCCAACATCCAAGGGTTGAGTTTTATGGGTTGTATGTGGAGGTAAAGTTAAGATGGTAATGTTACACGGACGCGTACTCCGAATAAACAAAAAAAACACAACACTACCTTTAGTTTGTCACCAGGGAACACTATAAGTCTAATAATTGTTAAAAACACTAAGTTGTTCAATAATATCGCAAGAATACACTGCCGTAAAACACAAGACAAAAATAGTTGTGTATTGAAACCACTCAACCACAAGTACAGGCGAATAACTAAGTGTGATAAGAATGTGGCACAAACCCTAACTAAACAATGAATAACAAATGTACAATAATGATATAAAAACAAGCCCTATCTAATTATGAACGAATATAATACAAATCCCTACTCTAATGATAAAACGAATATAATGCAAGTTATAATTAAACTAGGGAACAATAGAATACATACAAACCCTAACTACGTACTAATAACAATAATCGTCCGTGCGAACTAGTAACTAATATTGTTTATGGAAATCACTAAGTAACGATACTCGTCGTCGGGGTCGCACCAGGTCTCAACCTGCCTACTCCTGGTGGCGGCGGTACGGATGGCCTTTGGGGTAGTAACCGGAATTACGACACTCGAAGGAAGTGTTGAGCGAGTGGCGAAACGGATGGCCTTTGGGGTAGTAACCGGAATTACTACACCCGAAGGAAGTGTTGAGCGAATGGTGGTACTGATGGCCTTTTGGGGTAGCAAACTAAATTACCACACCCGAAGGAAGTGATGCGAGCTGCAGCCAAACCGCCAGTCTCAGCGGCCCGCTAGGTAGATTGAAGACTATTACAACTACAGCTCGTTTGGGTCGAAGCGCAATGTTCGACTGACGATATGGGTTTTTGCGGCTGCTTTTAAAGGGTCCGAACAATAGAATCCCGCCGAGTAAGCCCGTCACGCTAAGCTCCGCCTATAGGGCGTAGCGTAACAGTAACACCATTTTCTTTTGCCATAATTAATGCTTCAATTGTGAAATGAGACTCATGATTGTTAAGGATCAGTAAAGTAGGATTCTCCTTAGGCGATGAACTATATTTAATAAAATGTCTCATAACGTTCACAAAAAGATTATAATTCATCCAACCACTAGGCGTAGCCAAACCTAAGGTATCAGCTGGGGTCCCATTTACCATGTGGGCTTTGACATGTGCTCTTGGGAAAACCAAGACTGGAGGTAAACTTTGTCCACTTGCACTTATGATGCAGCACGTAGTCACCAGAGTGCCTTTCTCCCCACTAGTTACTTGGGATAAACATTTGAGCAAGAACTTTATATGGCTTTTGAACCGTGGTGGTTGACGTCTCGTCCAGGTTGAAAATTCTGGTTCCATCAGCAAATAATGGATGTAGTAAATCAGATCGGTTGAAAGCTGCTGATCTAGCCAGATTACAGCGTTCCGGCGATCTTAGAGTAACCTCAGGGTGTCTATTTCTAAATGATCGTAACCATTCGACCCCAGCTATTTTATTTTCAACCCATTGTTTAGGTGCTTTGCATAAATAACAATTATTTTGAAGTTTTCTCAGCCTTTAATAATGATATAATAAGATATAACCCTCAGTGCAACAAAATAAATAGCAGAACATGAAAAAAAATTTATGAGAAATACGCAGCATATTTTACATTGCTTACCTTAAATCACACTATTACCGACTGTGCGGAGAGGGTAGTGTTAGATGGTTCCCTGTGTACCGTGGTTCACTGTGTGACAGTTTACCCTAAATTAAATTGCAGTAGTAGTAAATCTTGCGGATTTTTCTAACCGCGTAAGAACCATTAATGCGGAAATGCAAATATTTAAGAAAACGACGTTGAATGTTCTCGATTTCCAATTCATATTTTTTATAGTGTGGGTAACAAATTAATGCGCAGTATTCTAGCTTCGACCTGACTACTAATGTGTAAAATTGGTGAATTCAGAGCTTGATCGGATACTAAACCTAAAGTTTGATAAGCTCGTTTAACTGTATCGTTAATGTGGTTGGAGAACGTGAACATGCTGTCAAATAATATACTTAATCCTTAATTAGTGTCGTCCTTTTTAGAAGAATGTCTCCAATACAGTAATTATAGTCAATTATATTGGCTTTACGAGAGAAAGAGACTACCTTACATTTCGATACATTTAAATTCAGTTTGTTACGCTCACACCAATCAGACAAAGTATTAAGGTCACCTTGAATTTGTTTACACTCTTCCATATTAGAAATTTTAAGAAATATTTTTAAGTCATCTGCAAACAGTAATTTATTACATTGCATGCTGTGAGGCAGATCGTTAATAAAAAGAAGAAACAGTAACGGTCCTAGGTTAGAACCTTGTGGAACCCCGGAAGTTGGTATAAATGAGTGTGATATTACACCATTATATGATACGAAGTGTATTAGATTTAATAAATAGGATTTAAGGAGTTTTAACAAAGATGTACTAAAACCAAAATCTCTTAATTTCTTTATAATGACGTAGTAATCCATTTGATCAAAAGCTTTTTGGAAGTCAGTATATATTACGTCAACTTGCCTTTGCTGATCTAGAATATGTGAGCAATACTGCGAAAAAAATGGCAGGTTAGATACAGTTGACCTATTAACAACAAACCCATTTTGGTATTCCGAGATTTGTGCTTTAATTTGAAAAAAGAGTATATTGTACAAAATTATTTCAAAAACCTTAGAAAAGTTGCAAAGAATGGATATAGATCAGTAGTTTTCAATGTTTGATGCCCACCTTGATTTTAGAATTGGACAGACTCTGGCTTCCTTCCAAATAGGTGGAAAAATGGACTGTTTTAGCGATAAGTTAAAAATATGTGATAATGTTGTAGCAAGAATTGTGGTACAGTCTTTAATAAGAAAGAGAGAATTTGGTTACACCCTGAGGTTGGTTTGTTTTTTAATTTTTGTACTGCTTGAAGAACATCTTGTTCGGTAATTGGCTCTATTCCAACGTGGGTGTTGTAGTGATGCATAGGAATTTGCTGACTGATAGGATCCGATCTTGTGTACATGCTAGAAAAGAAATTGGCAAAAGCATTAACTATTGATTGCGGAGGACGATATATCTGATCATAGAGCTGTAACTCACCTGGAATACGAGATGCACCTTTCTTTGAGTGAATATATGACCAAAAATTGTTTGGATTGGCGTGAATGTTTTGTTCAGCTTGGGAAATATACTGTTTGTATGATTGAGACAATTGTGATTTAGTTCACGCACGTAAACGTTTAAATTCACTGTAGAAATACGGGTTATTTGTTTCTATGTATTTCTTATGTGCAATAGATATTAATTTGATTGTTTGAATAAGTGATGGAGAGAACCAGTGTGGGAAAATACGTTTTTTTTTTATTCCTTTTGTATCAAAAACAGACTTCAGAATTGAATAGAACTCTTGACATGCCTTATTCACGTCATTAATTACAGTAAGGGTATTCCAATTAGCGACAAAAATGTCGTTTAGATGAACAATCGTGTACAAAATCACTGAATAGTCATTGTCATTGTCAACATCCTACTAAACACAAGTTAAGTCAAGCGACGAGGGCATTCTGAATTCTCCATCGAAAAAAAGTGACCGTTCTAAAAAAATCGTGTTAGATGACTGTGACTTGGGAATATTGAAGGGAACAGTACATGAAACCTACACCGTCGATAACAAAGTTCCCACGTTAAACATTTTGGTCAATAAGATGGAAGAGAAAATTGGCTCTTCTGGTATGTTTTAGACAAAATAACTTGTTTTAAAGTTCAAATTAATCAAAGCGGAGAAAATTAAATTATAATTGAAGATTAACAGTAAGAGGTCAGCCACTGGATGCTAAGTTTTATAAAAATTAGCTTTATTATAAACGTATGCGATCACGGCAAATAACGCTCAAGCGTCATTTACATTTCCGAGTACCTACTCGTATTCGAGTAACTATGACTTCGGATCCTAGTAAATCCAAGTACTCGTAAATGTAAAAGCCGCTTAAGCAAGGCAATATTAATCTAGCAAAGCTTAAAAACAATATCTTCGCTCGGTTTACCTCAGTTTTGATTTGAGCGAATTCTTTGCTGGAGTAAGTTCAGTCGTATGTCATAGTTTGACGAACTAAAATGAATACAAAGGGTGTGGATATGAACAAATGAGAAGAATGTTACCTACATCTTTTTTTTACTTTTACAAATCAACTGTACATCTCGCGTTTAATTGCCGGGGTAGCTTTATTTCACTTAGTTTAGTTTATCTCAAGTTAGTTTCGCTTAACTTCCCTTCGCTTCACTATCAGTGGCCCCTCAGTTTCAGACTCAGCAAACCGAGCGCTAGCTATGTTAGCGCTGCTTATGTTATGCTCACTATCTATGCTACACCATGTGGCCACACGGATAGCCATATTATGCAAAAAATTGTAGACGAATTTCAACATTTGACACAGCGCTTAAGAAAAAAATAAATAAAAATTTAAATAATATTTTCTATTGAGTGCAATCAATTTTAGACTAACTATTATTCATTATTAAAAGTCATAACACAACAGTTGTGATAAACTTTTAGTCAATATAGCGAACATAGCGCTCTTTTTGACTCTGCCTTCAAACACTCACTTTAAACTCTCTCAATAAAAATTAATCAATCATTTTATATTTTAAAGAAAAACCATGTTTTTAACAATGCTTTTAACTGTTATGGGTTGTCGCGAAACGCTTCGCAACTATGTCCATCAGATCGGCTTTAAATTTAAGAAATGTCATAATAAGAAAGAATTCTTAGTGGAAAGAAATGACATTGTTGCATGTCGCTCTCGTTACCTGCGGAAATTACGGGGGAATAATCCTTTAGGGGATAACAAGAAACCAGTTACTTATTTAGATCAAACTTTCACTCATCCATCCTATGGAGTCAGCAAATGCTGGAAATCGGAAGAAGAAGCAGGAGTTTATCAAACTAATCGAGCAGGTCAAAGGCACATTATAGTTTATGCTGGTAGATCGTATGGATTTGTAAATAATGGATTGTTGATCTTTAAGTCAAATAGCAAGTCAGCAGGCTACCATCACGACATAAGCCATACGAACTAATTCCAAATCTACCACAAAATGGTACTGCCGTCATGGACAACGCTGCTTACCACAGCGTTCAAATTAATAAATCACCAACGAAATCTGCCCGGAAGGCAACTATTGGTGAGCGACTGGAAAGTAATGGGGTTTCCACAACATGCGAAATGCGAAAAGCAAATTGGTAGAATTAGTGAAGAAATTTAGTTACAACAAAACTTTCTATGTTGACGAGTTATTAAAGCAGCACGATCACACTGTACTTCGCTTGCCACCATACCATTGTGAGCTTAATCCGATAGGATTAATTTGGAGTTTAGCAAAACACAAGGTTGCGATGAACAATGTTGGTCAACGTGGTAGTAAAATTGAAAATTTAGTTCGAAACGCTTTTGCCGATATCAGCGTGTCGGACTGGCAAAAGAATTGTTCTCACGTTGACAATGTCGCACAAGAAATGTGGGAACGTGATGCATTGCTGGATGAAGCAGTAGAAAGTTTATCTTTCAACGTAAACGCAGGTTCTTCCGATGACGAGGAAACAAGTAGTGATGACGAAGATGAAGAGGAAGGAGGTTCAATTTAATCCTTTTCATAAAATTAATTATGAACTTGCCTGTTATTAATTTTTTCATGAAATTTCTAAGTATATTTTATTAATAACTTTTTTAAATAACTTAATTTCGATGTTTATTTGTAAATCTTTCAAAATTTTTCATAAAATTAAATGAGCTAAGTAGTTTATAATTATTTCCGTTAATAGTAATTCGAATACTGTTCATGAAATACAAGAAACTCAAAAGTCTCCCCAAAAAGTATTTTTTCTTAAATTCACTCTACTATTATTTCAATCTAAGCGTAACCTTAAGAAACATTGTGATTTTTGAGGAGACGAGTTTTGTATTTCATGTAATTGAGAAAATTAACGAATATAGTCAATTAAATCCTAGTTAATGGAAATATCACCAGCACGTCACATTTAAATTTACCGGCTTGATACTTTTTAACCCGAATGTACCTTTCAAACAAGGGCGACATCAAAGCTCCACCTTCAGGGACTTTGTTTTCTTGGAAGGAATAGAATACTCTGTTCGTTAATAATCTTTCGATCTGCCACGTTTGGTATAGGCCTTTGCGAGCTGGTCTCGAAATTACTAACGTTTATGCGATCAGTGACATTTGTTGGTTATGTTTTCACGAGTAAATTTGTTGATGTATTTTCAAGGTAAGTTATTGTTTTCAAACCGGTTCTGGCTGGTTTTTAGTCACTTATATTTGCATAGTGAATTGGCAAATCGTTAAACGTTCATCTAACACTGCAATAAAAATAAGGAAATTTAAATGCAACACGTGATCTTAGGTTGGTGTAGACATGTGACATGGAGCTAGCATGAACAGTGTCCACACTAACCCCACCACATTTTAAACTGGTTAACAGTCTCCTTGTTAAATCTGAACATTGAAGGTTTTGTAATAATTAACTCGATTTGATTATTCCTAATCAAGCTTTAATAGACGAAGGCACAGTGGCAGTAGCTGTTACGGAAGTAATTAAAGGGGGCAGCGTGAGGAAGACGGCGGAAAATTTGGACACAAAAAATCTATGCCTCACAAACGTGTCAAAATGGCAAAAAAGGATATGACCGGTCCCCCAAAAATTTCTAATTTAGACGACTCTGGTCAATTCGGAGATGAAGGACCCTACATAACAACGGCCAATCCTGGAGGAAACAAATACCGAGTAAGACAAGTATTTAGTGATGCAGAAGAAAATTTACTTGTTAAGTACTTTATAAAAGCATCAAATTTACATTATGGATTGAGATACAAAGTCGTGAGCTGGTCTTCCAATATGTCACAGCTCTACAAAAAACAAATTATTCAAATGTTCGGAATGTGAATACAATCGCAGGCGAGAACTGTGTGCGTGTGCGTGTGTGTGTGTGTGTGTGTGTGTGTGTGTGCGTGTGTGTGTGTGTGTGTGTGTGTTTGTGTGTGTTGTGTGTGTGTGTGTGGCGTGTGTGTGCTATGTGCGTTGCGTGTGCTGGTGTCCGTGTCCGCATGGGTGTGTGTGCGTGGATGCGTTATACGCGCGTACGTGCGCGTGCGAGCATGCGTGCGTGTTTGTGCATGGGTGCGTACGTGCATTCGTGCGCCCGGGTCTGTGTGCGATCGTACAAAGGTGCGTGCGTGGATGCGTGTGTGCATGCTTGCGTGCGACGCGTATGCTTGCGAGCCTGCGTGCGTGAGTGGATATGTTCGTGCGTGTGTGCGGTTATGCGTTTGTGCGTATGCATACGTGTGTGCGCGTGTACCTGTGTGCGTGTGTGCGTGTGTGCGTGTGTGCGTGTGTGCGTGTGTGCGTGTGTGCGTGTGTACGTGTGTACGTGTGCTTGTGTGAGTGTATGCGTGTGTGTGCTTCTGCGTATATCGGTGCGTTCGTATATGCGTGCGTACAGCGTGTGCCTTCATGTGTGCGTGAGTGCGTGTGTTTGTGAGTGTACGTGTGCGCGTGGGCCTGTATGCGTGTCTGCTTGTGTGTGTGCGTGCGTACGTGTGTCGGAGCGTTTGTGCGTGCGTGCAAGCGTACGTGCGTGTGTGTGTGTGCGTGTGTGTGTGTGTGTGTGTGTCGGAGCGTTCGTGCGTGGATGCGCACGCGCGCGTGCATGTGCGTGTATGTATGTTAGTACCCACGATAACTGCAGAACAAAACATGTACATACCTAAAATTTTGTTCTTAAGCTTATTTTTATTTCTCCCGGACTGATTAGAATTTGGAATCAGTAAATCGAGCTCACACTACGTGCGCGTGTGTGGATGCGTTATACACGAGTACGTGCGCGTGCGAGCGTGTTTGTGCATGGGTGCGTACGTGCATGCTAGCGAGCGTGTGTGCATTCGTTCGCCCGGGCCTGTGTGCGATCGTGTGTGTGTGTGTGTGTGTGTGTGTGTGTGTGTGTGTGTGTGTGTGTGTATCGGAGCATTCGTGTGTGGATGCGCGCGCGCATGTGTGATGTGTATGTATGTTAGCACCCATGATAACTCTAGTACAAAACATGTACGTACCTAAAATTTTGTTCTTAAGCTTATTTTCATTTCTCCTGGACTGATTAGATTTTGGAAGAAATTCAACTAAATAAAAATATCAATCTTTAGCCCTTAGTTATATAGATTAATTATTTTCAATGCAATTTATTTGTACGATTCGTAATTTAGCGGTAAAAATTCCTAAATTAGAATTTAAGTGTTAGTTCAATTTGTTTTTCAATATCTGAATAATAATTAATTTTATAAGAAAATGTGTAGACTTAGTTTTTAAAGAAAATTTAATTTTACATGACTTTTCTTAATAAAGTTTCTTCATATAAAGCGAAATAAGCATAAAAATTAAATAAATGTGATTCAAAATTCTTAATCTGTGTTATCGATATTTATCTAGAAGCGGGAGGCTATGGAATTTTTTTTAAGTAAGCATCTAGATGCCTTTGACTTCTATCTGACATGAAGTTTTAAAAGTCTGTTTGACATAGAGTCTTGTTTTTTGTTTTACAATGTTGCTTCTTTTCGCAATGAGCTTAATATAAACGAGGTTGTATAATTATCCTAAAAATATCTGGTGTAGAACACCACACTATCTTCCAACCTACAAAATGGGAATTAAAAGAAATGAAATAATTTTAATAACATTTTTTAGGATAATTATGCAACCTCCTTTATAATAAAGCTATAACGAAAATAGGTAACATAGTAAAAACAAAAACAATAATCTATGTCAAACATACGTTTAAAACTTTATGACAGACAAGGGTTAATAGACACCTAGATGCTAACTTAAATAATTAAAGGAAATGAAATAATTTTAATTATAATTTTTTTAGGGTAACTGTACAACCCCTTTTACGCGTTCATAATGAGAACAGGCAACATGCAAAAACAAAAACAACAATCTATGTCAGAATGACGCTTAAAATTTCATGTCAGATAGAGATTAATAGACACAAACAATTGTTAACTTAAAAAAAATCCAAAGCCGCCCTCTTCTATAAGATATCAATAATACAGTTTAACCATTTTTATTGATATTTAATTAATTTTTAGGCTTACCTTCCGGTATATTAAGAAACTTTATAAGGAAAAGTTATGTATAATTAAATTTTCTTTAAAAAATGTCTACACTTTTTCTTATAAAATTAATCGTTATTCAGATATTGAAAAAAATTGAACAAACACTTAAATTCTACCTTAGGAATTTTTTGCCGCTAAATTACGCGTCGTATCAAAAAAATGCATGGAACATAATCGATATGCTTAAGGTCTATATGTCTGTGTATTTTTATATCTTTGAAATATGCATCTGTTTTAGAAATATTTGATAAAAACCAAAAACTGCCCCCTCCCTCACAGCCGCTGGATTTCTCTCAAAATCTAATCAGCTCCAAGCCAAATAAAACAAGCTTAAATACAAAAGCACGTAGGTGTTTTCGTTCTATAGTTATCGTGGAGACTAACATACATCCACACAGGCACACATACAGATACAGACATCATGACCGATCTTGGCGAAACTAGGCCAAAAGTTGTAAAATGATCTAATAAGTCGATTTAACGATAGTGAAAAAACACTCGATTCCATAACCTTCTATACCTACATACGTATATGTAGGTTGGAAGGTAAAAATTGTTATTAAAATTATTTCATTTCTTTTCATTTCTATTTTGTAGGTTGGAAGGTTGCATGGGCGTAGCCAGCGAAGGGCAGGAGGGACAACTGCCTCCTCCTGGAAGAGCAAAAATAAATTAAATAATTTTTAAATTTTAATAAACAAAACATTAAATCTAAAGTATACATATTTTTCTGTTATGCATATTTTTTTATCTGTTTTATATATTTTGTTTGTTGTTGTGGTCGTTTGGTTGCTTTTATGAACATTTTAAAATTAATTAATAAGCTCTAATAAATAAAATTATTCGCGTGTCCTTTGTCACTAAAATATATTTCATCAGCAAAAACAAAGCTAAATATATATTAATAGCGTTTTCGATCTATGCATTTAATGCATTGGTGCACACCAGAATTGTCCCACACCAGAATTGGATAAAAACGAGTGTTCGATTTACTCTCAGGATACGTCAATTTTTAGTGTTCGATTCAACCACTTAACAGTTGGACATTTTTAGAAAACGGTAAACAATTGTCACTTTTTTGTTTTCATTTAACTACATTTTTAATCCTATTAATTAATTAAAATAAATTTACTCAATAAGTAGTTTTAGTGTGAAATATTTTGAAACATTCAATACACAATCCTACATCAGAATCCGAAATAAATACTCTTATAAAGTTATAACGTACGTAAGACCTGCACCAACAAGTTAAAACGAGTTAAAACAAAAGTTGCCTGAACGAGACTCGGGATCGTCAGTGTACGGAAAAATGTCACGCCCGAGTGCAGTTCGTGCAAAACTATCAAGTGGTTAAAACACAACTTGCTCCAAATCCTAACATAGGACAATATTTTTTGCAACAACTATTGAGTTGGCGTGTAAGTGCTCTTGTCTAGCGACAGTGTCCTATTTAATAGTGTAACGAAATGCCACTAGTTTTCTTCGAGAAAAATCGAGATACAAGTGAGGAATATACGGGAACCGGCGATGCGAATGTTCTGGCAATTTCTAGGCTCAAAAGGGTATATAAAATTGCCTATCCGGCGCGAAGACAGACAGTACAGTACAGTACATAGTGCAGGATACGAAGTTGGATACGGCGAATAGAAAGCGAGGCGCGAGATTTAAAAGCGGAATAGTTAAAAAGTGTTGAGAAAGTGAATATTTGTGTTGTTTTGTTAACTTTATTGGTTTTAAATAAAGTTGGTGTGAATAGTTATCAGTGTTAAATTATTGCATGAGAAACAAGAGGAAAATCCGTAACAATAGTTTTACTGCAGAATAAAGAGACAGAAATCACAGAAAAGACAATATGGATATAAGAAATTGGTTACAAAAAGATAAGTTAAATAATTTCAGTAGAAAATTAAATTTTTAATTAAAATTTGAGAGTCATTCCATTAGAAATGGTCCAAAATTTGAAAATTGGTTGCTCGACCAGCACCAAATAAAACAAAACTACCATGTAATGATAGCTTATAATGTAGATATGTTATATCCGATGTTAATTTTTGTGCAAAATTATTTGTATCGCAACGTTTGGAAAAAATTCAATTGCAGCCCTTTACAAAATTGCCAATTGCTCTTTACTCTTTGCTTGTATCTTTGTGAAACAATTTTTATTAGCTTTGGCAAAAGATTCTGTGCATTATTAATATAATTTTATATATTTTCATTATTATGATGCCGATTTTTTGCCTTCTAATTATAACAAAATTACAATAATGCACCGATTTTGACAGCTGATATCTCAAATGGGACTAAATATAAAAACTTGAAATTTTCACATATTAAAGATCAAACAGCACTTTATACGTGCTATTAATTTCATTTTGTGTTTTTAATCTAGAGAAAAATATTAACATCGGATATAGTTTATCCACATTATAAGCTATCATTACATGGTAGTTTTGTTTTATACTAATTTTATACTAGGGACTAAGAACAAGAATGATATTAGGTTATTATTTTTAGGTCAAAAATCTCTAAAACGGAAAAAGTTCTTGATGACAGTAGTGGAAGTGGAAGCAATGATTGTGATCAAAATGAAAATAAAATGGTCGGAACATCAAAACCGGAATCAATTTTTGAAGGAGGCTCAAGTAGTTCTTCAAATCTACATGAAGCTGTCTCTGGAACTGGAACCTCTAAACAAACTGAAGAACGCGATGGGTACCATGAAAATGACATTGGTCGTTATGTTAGTTGTGCCAATAACTTCTGAAAAAAAGAAGGAATTGTTGACAAACCCTTGGGTTCCATCATCCAATTACGATTTTGCTTCTGATGCCATTCACTTGAAAAGAAAATTTAACCATCGGTGGTTAGATCAATATACTCCATGGCTGGTGTATTCAAGTCGTTTGAAAGGTGCTCTATGTTTGTATTGTGTTTTATTTCCGCCAAGAATTGCTACAGTTAAAGGAGTTTTGGGGTCATTTATGGTAAGGCCTTACATGAAGTTTAAGGATATACATGAAGATTGTAGAAAGCACGTTGGCAGCCATTACCACAAATCTTCAACAGCTGCTGCAAAAGCATTTCTTGAAAATGCTCCTGTTGATGTCCAGTTGCAAATAGGGCACCATAAGACGATTGAAGAAAATAAACAGATATTGTCAGCAATTATTTCATGCATAATATTTTGTGGAATTCATGATTTGCCACTTAGAGGAAAACAAGGAAATGAGGGAGTTTTCTTTGACCTTTTAAATTTGAGGATTAACTCTGGTGATGAGAAGCTAAAGAGCCACTTGGATAAATGTCAAAAAAACGCAGTCTGTACCTCACCAACAATTCAAAATGAGATCATACAATTATGCGGTGAAGTTATCAAAGTAAAATAATCGAAGACTGTAAACGGGCAAAAGCTTATGCTGTAATGGCTGATGAAACAGCAGATATCGCTGGAAAAGAGCAGCTTTCTATTGGATTAAGGTTCTATGATGAAAGCCAAAAATAATCAGGGAGGAATTTGTAGGCTACATTGAGTTAAAATGTCAAGATGCTTCTACAATCGCTAGCGCAATTCAAAGTTTTTAGAAGATAATAATTTTTCCACCGATAATTGTGTGGGATTCGGATTTGTTCCACGATGGCCGGCAAAGAAGGTGGTGTACAGGCCATTCTTAAAAAAAGTACGCTAAATCTTTATTTTTCCATTGCTCCAGCCACAGACTAAATCTTGTGGTCAATGATACTAGCAAGCTACCAGAAATAAGGAACACAATTGCAACGGTTAAAGACACAATAACCTTCTTTCGTGAATCGCCAGCCCGTAGGAAATCGGTCCCAAATCTTTCAAGGCTCTGTGAGACCAGATGGTCGGAAAAATATAAGAGCATAAAAATTTTCAGAAAGCTTCACTGACATTGTTAAAGCACTAGAACATCTATCGGTCGAAGGAACAAGAAAATCTGCATACCAATTGCACTGTGCAGTTACTAAACCAATATTTATCTTAGGCTTAAACATAATTGCACGATACTCTGCAATTTTGGAACCCGTTGTAAACGTTTTACAAGGTAAAAGTATGGATTTGGTTATGGTGAAGAAACATATTGATGATATTCTAGATGTAATCAAAGAAGATCGACAAGATGTCGAAAATGTTTCTTATGAATTATTTAAAAATCACTTGATATCGCAGAGAAAGTAGGGGTTGAGTTGTCAGTACCACGAGTCACTCAAAAGCAAGTACACAGAAGTAATCCACCATCTGAATCTGCAGTTGAATACTGGAAGCGGTCAATAATCATCCCTTATCTTGATTATTTAACTTCATCTTTGGATGCTAGATTCTCCAACGAAAATACACCTGCTTTTGCTTTAACTTATCTTCATCCTTCAAGCATGCACAAAATGGCTTCAAAAGATTTCAAAAATAATGCAGAATCTTTCATGGAATTTTATAAGTTGGGTTATGTCTCTGCAGAATTAGATTTGTGGTACAATATGTGGAAGAAAAAGAATTTAGCAGAAGAAAAATTAAAGGACATTGAAGTGGCTGCACTTTTGGAGGAAGCTAATGTTTTTTTCCTTGCAACAAGGCACGCACTGCTAATATTAAGTGTTTTCCCATCCACTACTGCTACCGTGGAAAGATCGTTCAGTACCCTGCGAAGGGTAAAACCTGGCTCAGGAGTACAATGAGTGATGACCGACTCACTGGGTTGTGCATCGAAAATTTTTGAAGGAAAATCAGGACTGCATAGTGAAGAAAGTTTTGGATAAATTTAGTTTAAACCCAAGAAAAATGTTATTAGTTTAATTTAAGTATAATTAAAATCTCAAAGTTTTGTTTTCATTTGCCTTTTCTTTTATCCTAAAATTTTACATTTTGAACGACCATGGACCATGGTTTGTCCCCCTGTTATAAATCCTGGATACGCCCTTGGAAGGTTGTTGGTTGTTCCCACAGATATCTTACTTAATAACTAGATAGCCAGAGGATATTAGCTGCGCGTATAATATACGAGACAAATTGAACATTTCAATAAGGTCAAAAATGGTCGAAAAATTACAAGTTGGGGGTATTCGGACATGCGCAGTCGTATCATTAGAATTGCTAAGTTCAATTTTCATATTAATTGTAATTGTCAAAAAGCGTTTCTCTAACCTCGGTTTTCGCGCTTTTGAGTTTACTATTAGTAGACGTGAAATATGAGAAGCTGCATAGTGCCTTTTTGTCAAAATGACAGCAAAAAATTAAAAGAAAATCTACAATGTTTCAAGTGTGGTCACAAATAATGATATAAGTACAACTATTTGCCTTTTTGCACACACGGCGGCTTATGTTTACACAGTACAGTATTCACTAGTGCGCAATTCCTAATACTCCCATGCGCAGTTTCAATTCGGATCATACAAGGTTTCAAGGATTGTTTATCTAGTTATTAAGTAAGAATATCTATGGTTGTTCCACACCACATATTTTAGATATATCAAAATTTGAGTGGTCCTTCCAATAACTGCCTACATGGGACGCTACTTGTGATTTAACTAGTGCGTGTGTGTTACTGGTTATAGATTGGTTATGTCTTTTTGAATTTTAATTATGTGTAGTTATATGTACCTAGTTTATATTTGTTGTTAATTCCTTGTTGTTACTATATTTCATTATTTTGCTGCTTTGCTCGACATTTTAAAGATTTATTTAAAGGCAATCAGTACACCTTATAAAAGTTACCGTAAAATATTACTGTAATACATAAACTCTTGGTGTCACTCTGTTTAGGTTCCCAAAATATAACGGCAGGTGAACGTAATAGTAGTTGAATGAATAGTAAATATTTGTATACCTTTATCTAATTTAAATCATAATACAGTTGTGTGAAAAATGTGTAGGTAATTGTTAAAAAGCTGTCTCACTCTCATTTCTAAAATTTGAATGTTTAGAACAAAAATGTGTTTGACTCAATCAAATGTGTAATGGTGAAGATAATTCATGAATTGTTTATTTAACGTATAGTGCCAGTGTTAACATTTAATCAAACAATTAGTCATTAAATTTGTGAGTTGAAACTTTCACCATTCGACGTATTAAATAACACTACTTGGGAAAAATAGTGTGAATATTTATTTATTTATCGTTGATTGAGATAAGATAATTTAATTAGGGGGAATGGTATAGAAACTTTTACCTTCTTTTTGACGTATGTCAGAATAACTTCCTCATTTACTCCTTTCACGCCTTTTTGGTTTCTCCAAACGTTGAATGAGGAAGTTGTTCTGGCATATATCAAAGAGAAGGTAAAAGTTTCTATACCATTCCCGCTAATTAAATTATCTTATATTTATTAATTTTTTAGACTGGGAAGTATGTTTCTATGTGGAAAAGAATAGATATTGCAAAATTTGGACTTGTTAATGAATTTTAAAGTAGCATCAAAGAACCATTACAGTCAGTTGTTGATCAATCACTACAGTCAGTTTTTGGAGTTTCTTTTAGTGATTGCATTTTTAATTTTAATAATAATATTAATTAGAATTAAACAAATTTCGTTGACATGTTTTGTTATTTGATGTAAATGTGCATGCATGTTAAATGAATGGATGCATATTAAAGGTATTTTAACATTCAAGGATGCGCTCATGTTAAATGCTGTTTAACGTTTCAATGAACGATAAAATGTATATAATCCGTTTTCTATTTTTGTTACATTTTTCATTGGTGACATCTGTGGGTATTATGACAAAAGACCGTTTATTCCGCCATTTACACTTACTGATTGAACTATATTATACTTTGAGAATAAGCACACGAGATTTGATAATCAATTAATATCACAGTAATCACTAACCACCTAACTTCACGTTATAGACCTTGACCGTCGGTATGACAATTTATGAATTTACTTAAGATGGTTTAAAATTAAGAATATTTTTAAATAATTATAAAACGTAATAAAAATTGTAAGTGAAAATTTTCCTATAAATAAAAATGGATCTTAAGGTATGAAAACATAACAACCTATACAATGTTGTAACAATAACATTGCAGGGCTGTGCACAAGCATTTTTACGAGGTGTTTATGATAGTTTTCGTGGTACTATCACATTATTTTATCTTGATAGAGAAATGAACAATCGCATGCTTTCGAGGTTATCACCTACTAAATTTAGTCATAAAAATAAAACAGACACTGATTCAACACCAATCAGAACTTTAAGGAAGCATGAGTAAGTTTTTAAGTAGTTGACGTAAATTATGTCTTAATTTTTAGAGAGTCGAAGGTACTAAAACGTACCTTGCAATGCTGTTTATTGAATGGTGGTGTATTCCTACTTAGTATACTTTTTTTTAAATATGGTTTTTTACCATTTTGTGGTTTTATTTTACACTTATTTTTGGGAAGTGAATCAGTTATGGGTAAATTTATCTGGTCATGGATGGAGCCGGTTTTAACATGTATTTTCCAAACATTGTGGGTTGTACCTTTGTTTGTGTTAAGTAAAGTTGTGAACAGCCTGTGGTTTCAGGTAAACTTACACTAGTGAATTTACTTACTAATTTAGTATTTAGGACATTGCAGATTCCGCATACCGTTATAGTCGTGGACGCCCACAATTTATGCAAAGTGTTAGTATGCTGTTAGCTGATTCGATTTTCAGTATAGCTGTGCAAACTTTGTTTTTGTTCCAAGCTATGATTGTGAATTATATTCCTATTTATATGCTCGGAACAATTTTATCAACTGTACATATGTGTTTGTTATATTCATTATATGCATTTGAATACAAGTGGTTTAATATGGGATGGGAGCTACATAAACGACTTACGTACATTGAAACAAACTGGCCATATTTTATTGGTTTCGGATTACCGTTAGCCATGTTAACTGATCTCACTGATTCTTGGTTTATTAGGTATAAGATAATTCAGTAATGCAAATTTCTAATGTTGTCATTGTAGTGGTTGCATCTTTGCCATATTATTCCCATTATTTATCATAAGTGGTAATGAAGCAACACCTATGACGGGTGTATGGTAAGTAGGAAAACAGCTATGTTGAAAATGTAATATGTTTATATTTTCAGTGATTATCCTCTACATTTATTTTCTCCGGTAATTACATTATCAAATACTTTATTAAAACAAACCTTACGACAAACACCTCAAGCAACGAGAACAAATACTCTTAGAAGATGATCTTTACTAATCTCTCTCTATTATTGGAAACGATTTAAGCAATATTCCTAGTTTTATACAGCTAACCTAAATGTGTTTGTGTGTATATTATAACAAATATGTCTTAAGTTTTTACAAGTCTGATTAGATTACTTTTAGTGTTCCAGTTTTATACATTATAAAATGTAACTGTAAATTATATTATATTTATTTACAAAAACAGTATTTTTTTTACACATTTGATAAGCCTGATTTTTCAACTTGTTCTAAAACAGTTTTTAGATTAATATCAAATAATTCACATCGTATAGGCATTTCTAACGAATAAAATGGATTTTTTAAAGCATAATCCGCATATATTTCATAAATTCGTTTTAATAAGATATCAATACCAATTTGATTAGGTTCACAGACCACCATCATTTTAACGCCTGTTAATGTTTGAAAACAGTGTAACCTAAATGTATCTGCTTCTAAAATTTCAATTCCAGATGATTTCGGTTCCGGACTTAATTGGCTAGCAATAGCAAATAGTGGATAAAACATACTAGCTAAAAAAATTTTTTCGTTTGTCGTCATTTTTGGACGGCCAAATTTTATGTTTATCGGATAATTTTCTTTATTTTCTAATATGTCAAATACATCACGACCATCGTCTAATTGTCTACCAACTGCTGGTATACCATTAATTGCAGATAAGACGTGACCCACTAAAATAATTTTTCGAGTGTTAATAAAAGCGGGATTGTTAGTGTTCATTACCGTGTATTCCATCTCTTTGACCAAATTCCACAACAACTTTTTTGTTTTCGTAATGTAACTTAATATCTAAAGGATATGAGAAGGTTTTTTCAGTCTCAATTTTAGGTGAATTGTGATCATAATTGAAAATAAGTCCTCCAGATTTTGAAACTATATAAACACCGTAAATAACCATACTTATAAAAATTTTGACAACGAAAATTCTGAGTGAGGTTATGTCGATTACGATTGGAAAACTTCGTAAGTGGAATTTGTTGTAAACAATTATCAGTTTAAATATTTTAAATACAAATGTTGCAAACTTTATACGTTTCGATAATAATTGCAGATATTGTCGTCAGTAAAAGGATAAACATTTCATTCATAAATTAAACAAATTTCTAAATATGAAAACACATGGAACTAAATACCTAACAACATGTACCCAACACTTTTATTCTAGTAATAATTAAGATCTAAATCTTTAATAAATTAAATTCGGATAATGGACGTCTAGTCTCGATTAATTATTAACGTCGTCTTTGTTTAATTAACGTATAAATTAGGTCTGGTTTAATTGGGTTTGTTGCTTAATTAATGTATAAATTAAGCCTCTGTTACGTTTATCTGCATTTCACGTTCCCTTAAATCTATAAGGTTTCAGATTTCTTTATCTCTAGCTTGTGTGACGCTTGGTGTAATTGATCATACGATATTTTGAATAGTTCTCGGAATGTTTTTGTCTGACTTACGCGTACAAAAGAAAAGGGACGCGACCGTCGACGAAGCTCCAGTACGTCTTATGCAGCCGGAAAAGAGTTAGAACGGTTGCGGAAACGTGACGACATGAGAACTAGACTAAAAGAGCTGCAAATCCCTTGCAATCGATTAGGGGAACCTGCTGTACCTAGGGATATATGTAGGGGAGGGTCATGTACCTTGAGCCATCTTGTACCTCGAGCCACGCTAATAACTCTTAATATTTCTTACGAAAAACGCGGCAACACTGTAAACAGGTGCCGCTGGTTTCTCTACAAGTGGCATTTGTTAGAAGGTTGTGTTGAAATAGACGCGATACATGGTTTTTGTCAGATTTGCGATTTTAAGAGTTCAAAGTAAGTAAATTTATTTGTAATAATTGGCCTTTTTTCCAGTCTGAATGTAGATTGTTTTTTATAATATTTATATGACAAAATAGTGGATCTATACTTAACGTACTGATATATTTTTCGTAAATATTAATGATGTTTTGTAGGTTAGGTGACTTTGTGAAAGTTTTAACGTACTGTGGCGTACCTTGGGCCGGCCTTGGGTTAGTGCCTTGAGCCATGGCCCAAGGTACAAACCTAGATAATAATAAAGATTAATTTTTTATTTACAGGTGCTTAGAAGTAAAAGTGGGGTAAAAAAACAGGGGCCTGCTAAATAGCAAGTTTCAAGTGCTTTTGCTGCCGTTAAAGGTGGAATGAGCCAACAGAACGCCTGTACGGAGTTTAATGTTTCCAGGGCAAGTCTTCAGCGACTTTTAAAACGTGATTAGAACGTAGTTAATAATTATAAGGCGCATAAAAACTGTGCTGTAAAAAAAGTGTTTTCTACCGCAGAAGAGACAGTTCTGGTAAAATATCTTATTACATCATCAAAAATGCACTACGGTCTCCACAGTAATCAGCTCAGAACTTTGGCTTATTCGTTTGCAAAAGCAAATAACAAGAATATACCACAATCTTGGATAACCAATGAAAAAGCTGGAAAACAGTGGTTTCGAGAATTCATGAGTAGACATAGTAAACTACTAAGTCTTAGAAAACCGTAGGCTGCTAGTCTGTCAAGGGCCACGAGCTTTAACAAACATAATGTCGGCATTTTTTTTACGAAGCTAAAGGAAGTTATTTCTAAATATGGGTTTACTGCGGCGGATATATATAATATGGACGAAACCGGTAACAGCACTGTGCAAAATACGACGAAGATAATTGCGCGCAAGGGACAAAAACAGGTAGAAGCTGCGACATCTGGAGAAAGGGGATTCAACGTAACTATGATAGCCTGCATCAATGCTCTAGGAAATAGCGTACCGCCTATGTTTATATTCCCCAGGGTTAATTTTAAGCAATTTATGCTCAGTGGTGCGCCACCAGACTCAATTGGATCTGCACATATATTTAGGTGGTCAAATTCTGACAAGTTTGTTATATGGTTGCGACATTTCATTAAAAAAGAACAGCCAGGTCTCGACCGTAAAAAAATATTAATACTGTATGATCATGAAAGTCATTGCAGCTTTGAAGCTGTAACAATGGCAAAAAAAGGAATAATATTATTGACGTTGCCACCCCATACAAGTCACAAGCTCCAGCCCTTCGACCGCGCAGTTTTTGGTCAATATTACAATGAAATATTGTTGTGACGAATGGCTTCTTGAACCACCCAGGAATACCAATAATGTACAACGTCGCAGAATTTTACGGAAAGGTATATCCATTGGCGTTCGCTCCAAAAAATATTCTGTCTGGGTTTAGAGTCTTAGGAATTTGGCCTGTTGATCAAAACATTTGTTCATCCGTCACAGATCGCGAAAATCTTACGGGTTCTACAGTTGATCCAATGTCACCTACAAGTCAAGTTCCTACTGATTCTACACATAATCCAGTGCCGTCTACAAGTAAAGTTCCTACTGGTTCTACAGATAATCCAATGCCATCTACAAGTCTAGTTCCTACTAGTTCTAGAGATAATCAAATGCCGCCTACAAGTAAGAAAGGTTCTGTTCCTTCTGGTCAAAATAATAAAGCACTTACAATGGAATCGAATCTATCAGAATTCACAACTCCGGAACAATTACGGCCCTATCCAAAAGCAAAGAGTCTTACTAAGAACGTCACTAATCGTAAAAAAACAACAAGTAGGGTTCTGACTGATATCCCGGAGAAAGACGAAATAGAACGACTTTTTAATGAAAAACAAAGAAAAGAAGAGATAGCAAAACGCAAGCAAGTAGTTCGGAACATTACAGCCAAAAAACGGAAAGCAAAAAAAAGTGGAATCATCTGAAGAAGAAGATATCTATGAGACCGATTCAGGCAGTTCAGAAATATCGTATGAGATTTTTGTGTCTGAGGAGCAAGCATTTGATGGCAGTTCTTTAAAACAGGGCGATTATGTGCTAACGAACATTGTAGGAAAAAAATAAATGTATTTCTACGTGGTCGAGATAATAAATAATGGCATTGACTTAAAAAGAATCCTTTCTATAAACAAATTTGTAAAAGAGAGTGAAGAAATATTTGCTATTTGCACAGAAAGCATCGTTTTATCTCTGCCACAGCCTACAGTCGTAGGCTTATCAGAAAGGCAAAGAAATATGTTTACGTTTGGCATTGATTTTTCATCGTAGAAAGTAGAGTAGATTTTAGTATTTAAAATTCCATGTATTTTCATGTTATTTTGTATAATAAATGCTGAATTCTATTTTAGGTATTTTCCTTTTTGTCCTTGGCTCAAGGTACATTGTACCTTTTCTGTCCATGGCTCAAGGTACATTGCAGGTGGCTCAAGGTACCTTGGGCCACTTTTCACTTTTTTTTAAATTTTTTTTATAAATTTGTTAGAATGAATTTACCTTAATTAATGCTATCATATAATGAAATATATCTAAAAGTGTATATTGGGATAAAAAAAGATTTATTTTTGTTACTTTACTGCATTTTGTAAGCAATCAAAAATATATGGCATCAAGGTACAGGACCCTCCCCTACCAGGGGACAATTGGCTTATTACAGACATCTGTAAACTTATTGTAGTTTTATGTGTTAATTTACAGATGGCACAGTGTACTGTTTAGCATTTGATACAAAAGTTGATATTTTTAGTGTTGGAGTTGCTTAAAGTAAAAATTTTAATTTTGTGTAATTCTTTTTTTGAAAAATTAACACTAAAGTAATCTGTCTGCCGGTATGTATGCAATGTTTATACTGCGTTTTGTTATTGTTTAAAAGGATTTCCTTTTAAATAAAACATAACCCCATTTATGACGTTTTCAAATTTTGTTAGCACAAAATGTACTTAGGGACATTTCATGCTGCCGTACCATGGGACATCCCTTGGTACAACAAACATTATGCTAAGCATGCCCTGGTCTGTTGTAGGCCACAAAATGCCACGCAGTAAAGTTGGTATTTAAAGACCACCTCCTCAGAAGGGAATTATGGAATCAGCTGTAAATGATGTGCTTAGAAACCATTTGCCTCTCCGGGTGGCAGCAGATAAATACAATGTTTCAAAATCAGCTATAGGGCGATGTGCAGCAAAAATGAGAAACAGTAATGTGGGTATTCCTTTTTCTTATACACCCAAGTTTGATATTAAAAGAATATTTTCACCCAAAGAAGAAACAGAATTTGTCAACTATCTTAACAAAGCTGCTTATCTTCATTATGGTTTAACTACCATTCTGACTAGAAAGCTGGCGTATGAATACGCTAAAGCTAAGGGCAAGCATATGAACCAATGAGAAGAAAATAAAATTGCAGGAGTCAGTTGGCTTCGATTATTTCGCAGTTGACACCCGGAGTTATCTCTACGAAAGCCTGAAGCTAGAAACTTAATAAAACTTAATAAAACCACTGTTGCTGAATTTTTTTGTAATTTAAAAAAGTTTTAAGTAAAGCGCATTTTCGACCACATCAGGTATGGAATGCTGATGAAACAGGGTGTTCAACTCTTCATATCCCACCAAAAATTATTGCAACTAAAGGCTCCAAGCAAATAGTATGACGTCCGGAGAACGCGGATCTAATGTCACTATGATCGCAGCGGTAAATGGTACGGGAAATAGTGTTCCTCCCATGTTTATATTTGCAAGGGTTCATTTAAAACAACATATGTTACGAGGAGCACCGCCAGGTGCTATAGAAGCCGCAAATCTAAGTGGTTGGTCAAATGAAGACACTTTTTTTCAATTTATTGAACGCTTTATGTCATGTAAACTCAACTGTAGATGAACCACAACCTTTGATTTATGATAATCATGAATCCCACATTTCATTAAAAGTCGTTAACAAAGGCAAAGAAGATAGTCTGGTGCTTTTAACTATTCCCCTGTAAAGAACCAGCGTTCTGTACGTATGTGTTTTAGAATAAATTAGGTACGGACCATCCTGTATGTAAGATTTCATAAGTTTACGCGATATTGCACAACCAATAATTTATTCATCACCGTTGACGTGTAGTTCTAAGAAACCGTAAGTTTCTGCACGTCAGAACGATTTTAACCAATCGCATAATGGCATCCCCCGCACGGTAGCCACGAAACCGCCCACAGATGCACCTTTATAAACTCGCGACGCGCATAGTAAAGGAGAGATGAATCTCAGTAGATTCAAGTTAAGCCGATATCCAGCAGCCGCCACCGTTCCGTTTGCTTAGCGTAAGCACCGACCTGTTAGTCACCGACGAAAGAAATTTGAATCTCCGTAGATTCAAGTTAAGCCGATATCCAGCAGCCGCCACCGTTCCGTTTGCTTAGCGTAAGCACCGACTTGTTGTTCGTCGACGAAGAGTCCGTCGCGATCGGGCAACCTAAAGTTCAATTCTGTACTGCTATTTAATAGACACGTAAGTTGTAAAGTTATACATTCTGACAATTTACACTCAAACACTACAGACCGCAAATAATTCCGGGCTGAGCTCCAGGAGTTATACTACACTAGCACCTAGAGTAGCACGAAGGGTAGATCCCATCGTCACTCGCCACCACAAAGTATACCTAGAGGAACGCAGGGGTAACCCCCGCCGTATCTCGCCACCACTTGAGGGTGAAGGGTTGTTACAGGGCTGTAAAGACCTACGACCTTTCTCTTAGTATATACAGTAAAGACAGGCCGTCGCCTTCGTTTTCTGGAAATTACTGAGACCCGCTCGAAACTTATACACTATCTACAGACAACACGTAATAACCATACACGGTGTCTTTGAATTGCAGAGGAATACCTCCATAACCTGTAGTATCAATTTGTCGTCCACCGAACCATCGTAAATACCTGGTGCACGAACGTTTGTAAATAAATTAGAGCGTACGTAGATTTTGCTATCTTTACGTGAACCTTAGAGTAGTCTTTTTATATTAAGTATTTTTGTTTCCTAGATTAATTATAAATAATTAAACTTAGTATAGAGATCGGTAATTAATTTAGTTAGATAAATTATCTAATTGCCTACATTAAATCGTTTATAAACAGAAAAACCGTCGAGAGAGCTCGCGTTTGCAGACGCGCTTTCGCGTGTATTATTTCCCGAGGAGTAGGACATCCCTGCTTCAGCGCTTCAGAGTTACTGACATACAAACACGATATCGATTTTCTCAAACGATTCAAGTTCATTGCGCTGGCGCTTCGATCAACCACTGCATCGAGCATAACACTCGCGCTACCGTGCATACAGGACCGTAACCTACACTTGGCCTTTTTGGTAAGGAATAGATTGAACACAATCTCTTTTGTTTACAGAAGCGACGTCGCACCCAGTGACGCCAGGACCCGGACCAGGGAATTCTCCCATAAATACTTTGTTAATTACCATTTATTTAGTATTGTAAATATTTGTTGAATATACGTGTTAAAAATGCTTTACGGATTTTATTTAAGGTTACAGTGTTAAGCACATCCAGTATTACTACGAACCACACCCCGTTTATAAAAATAAACCCGATTGAGCAAAGCCGAGGCAAGATAAAACCGCGCTGGGTTACCAAACCAGAAGGGCGCAAAATAAATATAAGTATAGCACCCAAAAGTAAGGGGCGCGTTACACCCCCACATACTAGCCACAAACTTCAAACTTTTGATTGTTCAGTTTTTGGGTCATTCAAAAGCTACTATCATAAGGCAATGGATGAACACCCTTGGAAATGCAGGGAAACTTGCAACCATATACGAAGTTTGTGAAATAGCAGGAAAGGCATACCAAGTGGTTTCAAGGTATCCGGAATCCTTCCGTTAAATGAAAATATCTTTAACGATTCTGAGCTTCTTTCATTGTATGTGACTGATCGCCCAGAACCGGAAGCTTCTAGTGAATCATCAGGTGGCAATAATGCTAGAACGCCATCACCTACTCCAGGGACTTCAACTACATTAGACCAACCATACACCCCCAAACCTAACGTCAAAGTTACTTCTGTCATGATCCGGCCATTTCCTAAAGCAGCAGATCGGAAAACTGAAATAACGAAACGCAACAGAAAGGACAAATCACTTGTCTTAACCAGTGAAAAACGAAATTGAAATTCTGAAAACCAAGCAGCTTAAACGAAATTCCTCGAGTGAGGAAAACAAAAAACAGAAAACCGTAAGAAAAACATGTCGTGAGAACAGCAGTAGTAGAAATGAAGCAGATGACGTATTAATAGCAGACGACGGATCGGCAGATGAAATAATGGAATATGAAATGGAAAAAACGTTTGAAAGTTCTTTCATTGAAGTAAATGATTTTATTTTAGTACAGTGCAAAGGAGAGAAAACTAGCCAGATGTTTGTTGCAAAAGTATCTTATAAGTCAGATGAAGATAATATGAGGCTAAATATTTAAATAAAATGCATAAAACGGACCAATTTGTTATGAATGAAGAGGCAGAGTTGTTTTGTATCTCTGAATATGATATTATGTGTAAGCTACCAGTTCTCACAGCTACAGGAGGAACAGCCAGAAGCAAGAATCTTTTCAGTTTTTCCGTTGATTTTTCTCTTTATAATATCGGTTAATATTTGTAATATTCCATTATATTTAAGTTTTCAGATAAAAAATATCATTTAACATTGAACTGGTCAGTGTTTTAGTAATTATATACGTCCGTCCCCTGGTAGGTACATAACCCACTGTCCCTAGGTACATTGTCTCTGTGCACTTAGGGAGATTTGTAGACATTTGAAAAAGTGTTAGTAAAAGTATATAAAAGTTCATCTAAAATATCCAAAATATTTATGTGTCAACTTAACATAGGACTTATTTGGATAACTGTTTAAAATACGTCCCAAACTGTAACATAAAATTTTTAAAAATTAAAATGTCCCTAGGTACAGCAGGCTCCCCTCCAAATGTGATGTGTCACCCGAATCCACCATCTCCCACCAGCAGCAAGAGTGAACTTCAACCATGGACATCATGCCAGTCAAATAAGGTTGATCGCCTGGAAGTTCTTGAGAAGCTGATTGAACATCAGAAAGTGCAGAAACCACGCCAGCATCGCGTTTACGTGCAAACTGATTGTATAACCGAGTTTCCCCCTGGAAATCGCAATCTTAGCTGCTCGAAATGGATTGAGAACATTGAGCAACTAGCTGTTATTTAACCAATGGAACGAAGCGTCCATAATATTTTACATACAAAGCCGACTGAGCGATTTGGCACGCAAATGGTATAATGACTTACCAAGTTATCAATTACAATGGGATGAATGAAAGAGTGCTATTGAACACTTTTCCAGAACACCAGGAGTTTGCAATGTGCAATGGCTACAGGTTTCCTACAGAATCGTGGGAGAAATATTATTTTGGCAAAATGGAACTTCTAAGCGCACGAGAAAGGCCATATCGTGCCTCATTGACGCCATCAAGTATTCGAGCATTCAAGCAGGTGCTCGAGCGTGGAGTTAAGACACGCCCGATACGTTGTATGCTGAATATTTGTCTGCCTTAAAATCAGACGTCGTCCATGTTTCTACCGCCTCAAAGAGGATGAAGGTGAGACACGTTCATTGGCCTTATACCAACGAGCGTAGTGCAAATCAGCCCCCGTCTAAGAAACCAAAGTTGAGTAATAACGGTAGCAAGCAACGCTGTTACAACTGTACAAATAAATGGTCTAAGTCAAAGATCAAATGCATTAAATGCGAACAGTTAGGTCATCTGACCAAGGATTGCCGACGACATCCCGTGAAGAATAGACATGTGAAGTCTACGAGTGGCAGCGACTTTAACAACAGCTATTTATTTGACTGTTGTGTGAACGACAAACCCATAAGTGTTTATGTGGGCATAGAATGCGGAGCAATACTTGTGAGAGAAAAAGACGCCAGGTTCTTGGGGTTAAATCACATTGATTGTTTCCTCCTCATAGTAAGTATATACGCTGGTCGAAGATTCAAGTTTTGGTCGAAGTCAAAATTAAAGTCAAAGTCGACCACGTCAGAGTTGTGGTAAAAGCTTTAATGATTGTTTCGGGAGACAAGTTGAGACTGATGTCAACAGATACTGATTTAATCGAGGTGTTAGGCGTAACGACAGAGACGATACCTTGCAGCCTTCCGCCTCGACGTCTGCGTTGGTTTCCGTCACGTCTAAAGGCTTCTGGCGATGTATACGTGCAAGGCAGCGTGAGACCCATGCCGGGAAAGGAATACTACGTTGGGAAGTACATAACAGATTCACATAATGGTTACGTCGCCATCAGTAACCTTTCTGTACAGGATCTTGGAGTGGGTATACACCACGTTCTGGTTCGCTGTGTTCATTTTATGCAATATGTATCGCCTTAAAGACGTTGGGCGTTGGTTTCCGTCACGTCTAAAGGCTTCTGGCGATGTATACGTGCAAGACAGCATGAGACCCATGCCGGGAAAGGAACACTACGTTGGGAAGTACATAACAGATTCACATAATGGTTACGTCGCCATCAGTAACCTTTCTGTACGGGATCTTGGGGTGGGTATACACCACATTCTGGTTCGCTGTGTTCATTTTATGCAGTATGTATCGCCTTAAAGACGTACCAATGTATTTTCTACTGCACTACGTACCAGTAAAATTTTTAGCGAAAAAGACATTATTGGTAATGAAAACTTAAGTTCTGACTAGCTCAATCAATTGCTAAACTTAATAAACGAATTTCGATGCTGTTTTTCCCAAGATACCTGCGAGTTGGCTAAAACCGACATCCTGAAATTGTCACTTCGTCCATCAGACAACAAGCTATTGGTATATCGTCCTTTTGTTCCACCGTAAACGCAAAATGGTTAAAGATATTGTGATCTTTTCAATACAGAATTATTCGGAATCTCCGTATTCCAGCCCGATTCTACCTGTGAAAAAGAAAAACGGAGAACAGCGAATGTGTGTGGATTTCAGGGTATTGCACTCGAAAACCGTTAAAGGTCGATACCCGCTACTGCGCGTGGATAAATATCTGGAGAAACTTAAAAAATACTGATTTTTTAGTAGCCTGGACCTGCCAAGTGGTTATCATCAGATCCGAATGGAAGAGTGTTCCATACCTAAAACAGCGTTTGTAACACCCGAGGGGTATTACGAGTACGTTCGGGTGCCTTTTGGACTCTGTAAGGCTCCGGCAGTATTCTAGTGGACTATTAATACAGTTCTGAGAAAGTTGAAATATACTCCAGCTATTGCGTACATGGATGACCTATTACTGTCACCTGAGGACTTTGAGTTGGTTTAGCTGACTTGAAGGTAGTGATAGAATCTTCAAAATTTGCTTGACTAACTTTATGGCTCGCGTAATGTCAGTTTTCGAGGAAAAAGTGGATTATCTAGGTCACCAGACAGGATGCAATTGGGCAATAGAAAAATTGAAGCCGTAAAAAGTTTCCAGTTCCTTCCGTGAATCCGTCAATTCCTTCGTCTAGAAGCGAATTTTCGTGAAAATACAGAATTTTGTCGAAATTGCGAAGCGTTTGACGATTTTAACGAAGAAGGATATCAAATGCTTGTGGCGTGACGAATAAAGTAAAGCTTCGGAAACCCTAAAAAAATATTGGTGTTGAGTTCGTTACTTGCTATCTACGGTCCCAGTTTTCGTGCAAAGGTGCATACGGATGCACCAAAATTGAGAATCCGTGCTATTATGATGCAAGAACAAAGTAACTAACTGAAACCTGTCATGTACTACTCATGACAAACAATCAAAGCAGAACAACTATACCGTTCTTATGAATTGGAGACGATTGCCGTTGTAGATTCGCTAAAACACTTCAGTGTCTATTTATTCGACGTTCAGTTCAAATTTGTCACTTAGTGCAATGCGATTCAGAAAACACTATATAAAAGAGATTCAATACCTAGAATCGGCAGATAGTGGTTAAGTATTCAGGAGTAAACATTTTAAGTTAAGTATCTCTCTGATCAGAAATGACGCATCCAGATACCTTGAGTAGAAATCCTACTGAAATTCGATTAGAGGAAGTACAAGTACTTGTAACAATAATCAGTAAGATTGGATATTAAGTGCCCAGGTGACATGCAAACACTTGATCGACGTATTGTTAAAGACACCAACGGACAAGGAAGGGCACACTATCCACAAGCACTATAGCATTCAAAATAACACCTTTTACAAGAACACCTTGTACAAGAGCACCTCTAATGGAAAAACGTGGGTAGCCTAAATCAGCGCGAACTCAGCAAGTTCTTGATTTCCATGGCAATATTGGTCACATGTCTACTGACAAAGTACTCTAGCCATGTCAAGATTGTATTGGTTTCCGTGAATGAGACAGTACGTTAGCAAATTCATAGCTTGTTGTCTTCCATGCCAATACAACAAAACTCCGGTTATTTGCAACCAATCAAGAAGAATACCGGCCCATTTCATACATTACATATCGATCATTTTTCAAATAGAAAAGAAAGAACGCAGTACTTTAGACACGAGTCCGACCTCTAATAACCTGTTTCAATAGTGTAGTTGAAAACTTCGGTGTTCCACGAAGGATTATTACAGATCGAGATAACTGCTATATGAGCAAAAAGTTTGAGGAGGATTTCGAGGAGCTGAACATTAACCACAAGATGAATGCAACAGCAACTCCGCGTACCAACGGACAAGTTGAACTATATAACGGTACAATTCTATCATGCCTTTCCGCATCAACGGAGGATGAAAAAAATGGGATTTAAGAGTCTACAAAGTGCGGTGGGGTTGAATGCTATAATAAATTCATCTGCGGGAAAGTCTCCTTACGAATTGTTCTGGACTCGTTCCATTACGGCGATCTTCGCGCAATCAGAGATAACGCCTGTGAATGAAGAGCAGAATGACCAAAACCATAGATTCGATGAACATCGTTGTGCTGGAAGAACGTTCACTGTTGGTCAACAGGTTATGGAGCGTACTAATGCAATAGGCAATCAGGGCAATAGTAGAAAGCTGCACCTTAAGCATGTCAGCCCGTTTGTAATTGTGGAAGTGCTCGACCATGGTCGTTATGTGGTCGAGGATCCTAAAGGCTCCTCTCGATCGCAGAAGTTCCGAGTGGTCGTTTCCTTGGATAAGTTGAAGCCTCATAGGGTGGTCGCGGAAAACTGAGCTTTTACGATTTCGACAAAGAGAGAAATGTACTGACTAACGAATGTTATTCTGCAGGTAGTCAAGTCGTGTGTATGAATTAGTTGTTTACCGGGTTTTTGTGGACATGACACATCTTGAAGCTCAACAAGTGTTCACAAGTGGTGTTCTCGGTAAGAAATATATTCATCGTTTCTGTCCAATTATTTGTTTTCGACACCCATATACCTTTTTTTAACAGTACACGTTTTTATACCGTTAAAAACAGGACGACTTGAGACAGTTTTCAGGTTAATCCGGAAATCTTTTTTTTTAAAGATGGCGGTTTCTCAACACTGTCAAAAGAAAGGTTCTTGTTAGAGCTCTAAGAAAACGTATTTACCACACCTGTTAAAGTAACGGGTGATTTTAAAAGAGTTTGTAGCTGTCCCGATTGACCTCGCGACAGTAGTCGCACATCTTACTCTTTTTTTAGTGAAAATGCTCGAGTGATGCTCATCCTCATTGGAACACAACGTGACACATGAAACAGAGGTTTTACTTGTTCATTAAAATATACACAGTACAACTTATTAAACGTTACCAACTAGGAAATAAAGAACACAAAGTCTTTCACAAAAAATGATTTATAGTTTGTATACGTCGATTTAGGTAAAAATTCTTATTTCCTTTTAATAATTGTGGTCCCCAAGAAGCTAAATTTAGCTTACTTGCTAACGCACTCAACAGCAGTTAGGAGGATTATTAATTTTTTTCAATCACAAGTGAGAGGAAAACAAAAACTGGGAAGATCTTTCCAGAGTTATATGTGTATAAGTGGAGATTTGCCCTGTATATTGAAGATGTGAATGAGCAAACCGAGTATTCCTTGCAATGGTAACCCGAGATGGAATCGAAGAATGTAATTCAGTAGCACAATAGACATTGTAAACCCGATAGTACAAAGACAGAATTAAAACGACTATTCTTTGCTCATGTATAGGCTTAATAGCTCTTCTTTGAATACGGTCAACGATATAGAGAGCGTATTGGGACACATCAACCCAGAGGTGAGAATAATGTTCTAGATGAGGTCGAATTTTGGTCTTACACAGCAGAAAGAGCTATCGGCAGGTAAAGTACTACTTAGATCTGCACAAAAGCCTATTTTACGAGCAGCTGTTTTAGTAGCCAACAGAAGTTAGCCAACCCATGAGAGATTTGAAGATACCGTCATTCCCAACATAGTAATAGAGTCGGAAAACTTAAGATCTTAGCGATTGATATTTACAACAGGAATTAATCGATCTTTTTTAGCGGACACAAGGCAGCACTGAGTTTTGTTATCATTAATTGTAACTAGATTATTATTTCCCATTCAAGAATACATTGAATGTCTCTATTGATTGAAATGGCCATTTCAGCTTTCCTGTCATGGTTTGAGACAGACGCTGGATTATTATTATGAGTAGACTCAGATGAACTACAATGAAGATTGCTGTCGTCAGCAAAACAATAGATCGGGTTAGTACTGAAGAAATAAGTTCGTTTATGTATAGCAGAAAAAGTGTAGGAGCTATAACTAATCCCTGTGGTACGCCCACGTTAATGCCAACTTAATTTAAAGGAAGTCGTCAATTGGGACACTTGTTCTCTGTTAATTTCACAAATATCGTCTGCCAAAAGAAAAACAAAACAATTCGGCCGAAGGAGCTTTACAGTGATCAACTCATGACTATGCCAATAAATTTTTTTCTCAGGAGGCGAGATATTAAATTCAATGAAGACTTTTAAACATATATCTGCTTTGTTTTCATCAAACGAAAATGATGAATAGTATGATTCTTTTACAATATTGACCTATTCAAGCTCGTCAACAGTGGGAGGTGGGGATTGCACCAAATTCCACCTTAAGGGGAGTGTATAATTTAAAATTTTAATTTTTTTTAAAAAGTAACTTGTTTCAAATATATAATTTAGAGATATGTTATTGAAGGTTTCATACAATTAATAATCAGATTGTAGATACACAGGAGCTGATGCTAATCGTGATGTGAATCATAGGGTTATGACTGTTATGAGTGCTGACATTATTTTGAGCGGGGGAGTATTGCATAGACGTAAATAGGCACGATTCACCATATCAAGACTGCAGTAGAGCTTGTAACACTGGCTTTTGTTTAGTCATCACAGTAGTGGAAGTGACGTTATCAGTGTGTTCTTGTTATGTTTTGCTGTTTTTTGACGTTTGCTTCAATATGATTTTAATAACTATAGAATAAAATTATATTCAAACTTATTTGGTTATAACAATTCAAGTGTTATAAAGTGCTCAGTTTTAATTTAAGCCTAATACGTATGAGCATGTTAATGGTCTTAATGTCGTAAAAATGTAAGAAATCGTTAAATGTGGTTATAGTTAAATTGAGCAAATAATGCAAAAAATCCCTTGAACTTACGGATGTAAGTTGGGAATTAACTGTTAGGTAGAGGTTCGGATGCTGCGGGAGGTGAGGGAATAATGAATGACTGTCCACACCAGGTGGCAGAGTCCTAGCTCGTCAAAAGTATATCAATCCTTTTCGGTGCCATCCTGGCCACTGAATTGGGATGAGCAAGCAACAGAAAGGTCTTCTCGGAAAACTTTATTTTGTAATTCAACAAAAATTTTCTTTCTTTGTAACTGAAGTACAAGTATTTCCACTGTCGGGTAGCAAGTCGAGAACGGATGCAGTTGAGAGTGTAGTTTTTATTTATTGGCATTAGTAATCGCATTAAAATTTAGTTATTATCAAGCGGAACGGGTTCAGTGCTCGAGAGAATTGTTACCACACACACGGACATCAAGTTAATAATAGTCTAGATTATTTTGGAAATACTGAAAACGATCGATTTTTTTCATGCGAAACAATACTTTATTCGTGGTAAGAAAGAAAGAGAAAGAACAAGTAGTACAAACAATTTCAAGATACTATCTAAGAGAAATGGAAAATATTTTAATCGCATAGTAGACCAATTAATGACAAGATTGGAAAGGATCTAAGCTGCAAATACGAATCAAAGTACTTAGTGGAATCCACGTGATAGAAAAGAAATATTGATACTTTACGAGAAAGGTGCAATGTGTATACTACGCTTTATAGAATAAGTTCCACCCAATGGACCACCAAGCGGAATAATCCACGAGTAATAATCGAGAAGACAAGTAAGGATTTCCACAACTCTGGTGGATGATGCGCACGGAGAAGCAAACAAACCGTAATTAATTTCATACAACAGTACTACAAAGTGATCAATCTCAAGTGTATACCATGTGATATTTAAGTTGGCACCACTGATAGGTTGGTAAGAAGCTGTATTGCTCTAGCTACTCTAGAGCATGGTTCGAGTAAAAACTACGATCAGTTTCAAATCTGTATGGTCATTAACTTATACATATTATAAAGTATTATCTTAATTTAAATAATGACTGTTTTGTATTTGATTAGGCTGCATGCCTATAAAACACAACAAAATAAATAAATATTATTTAGTGATTTGATTACATCATTACAAAGTAATGAATCTTAAGTATTTAAATATTATAATTTCATTATAATTAAATAAAATTTACAGTACATGTTTGAAAGCGGCATGATGATTAAATTCGATATCACAATTTGAAATTCAGAATATATAATTTGTCTTGATATAGACAGTTTGTAAATAACTCAAGAAAATACAAAAGTGAAAAACCGAGGTATAATATGACATAAACTGACATAAACTAAAGCGACTAAAACCACACTAAAAATCCAAAGCAGCCAACTGCAAAACACAACAATATTAACAACTAGGGATTTTTGTCATACCACTACAGTATACTTGAGATTGATCACGTTGTATAAAAAAGAAAACTCCGCAAGTAGGAAGTCTATACAAAAAGATGATCACTGCTCTATACTAAAAGATAGAGATTGCGTAAACTAATCAACAAGAAGGATATGAAGAGGAAGAAGCTGAGCTTCTACATTGCTCAACAGTTTTGAGAGAGCTAGATAATGTAGTCAAAATATGGTAGTAGGCACAAGGTGCCGCGTAAGCCTAGCATCAGAAGATGAATCACCGTAATTTTGGGCATAAATTAAATGATAGAAAAAATGACAGAAAAACGAGAGTTATTATACGTTTTTGTTTGTAAACTGCAAATTAAAAATTACATACTTTTTCTACAACAAAGCTGTCCAATAAGAGTTGCTTACAGTGAAATCGTGGAGATGGAAGTGGCATTATTGCTAATAATTGAATGATCTCAGTCACCGTATGTAAATTTCATAGTAGTAGTGCCCAAGAAAGGCAACAAAGTAGAAATATGTCTAGGCGACAGGAGACTAAACAATACAATACAATTTGGTTTGAATGTGTAGGTAGCATTTTTAACAGGAGCCTTAAGAATGTACTCGGACCTGAGATATTGTTCTTTGTCATAATATACATGGGCGACGTTTGGATTTTATTGTGCACATTAAAGGAGCACAAGTAGCAGTGTTTGAGGGACGCAAATACGGGTGTTTATGGTAAGAATTAAAGTTTTTAAATAAAAATGAGGGGGGGGGATTCAGAAAGAAACGGAGTTTGGTGTGCACAATTCTGCATTACGTTCAACAAAATTTATATTATTACAAGGATATGATTTTTTAGTACATTATATACAAGACAGAAATCATCATAAAGGACGCTTTTTAAAATGGAAATAAAAGATTTCAAATCTGATGCCGCGTTTGACACTACAACATTTTAAATTAAAAACAAAATAGCAAATTAAAACTGCTAGAAATTCTTACTTATGAGTGCTCTTTCGTCAATAACAAATCATGGAATCATAAAACCGTCTATAGATGAAACCAAACCAGGAAATAAATATATCTTGGATTTTGGTAATAACGCAAATAATTTATATTAGAAAATTTGTTTACTGATTCAAACCCTAGGCGCTGAATTAGGACATTTACAAAAAAATATATAATGGAAAGGGCTAGCTAAAGATGGATATTTTCTTTAAGCCAGAACTTCCACATAACAAAATTTGTACACATTTTTTACTTATTGTAACGCGGCACTATATTTACACGAACATTACTTAATGCGTCTATAAAATGCATTTTAGTGAACACACAAACCCAATTTTTATATCAAATTAGAATAAAGTAGTAGTAGGTATAGAACTGGATTAATATCATTTTATTGTTTTTGTTACCAATTGTTTTTACCAACGCACTCTGCAAATTGCATTAAATTTGTGGAAAAGTAGTAAATTTTTATATAACAAATTTAACAAATAGTATACATATTTTTGCTAATACAAGTACAAAATTCAGAACAATTAAATATAACAATTATTTATTTCTCAATACGTTGAAAAAGCTTAAATTCTTTTATATCCAATATTTTCATCATTAGTCTTCAAATTGATCTTGTTCTCTGAATTGATTCTCATAACATCCTGCCAAACGTTGATTATCAGGATCGAATGGACTTTCCAAATACAACTTAGCGGGATATCGCTTTCCCATAACTTCAACTTCAAATTTTCCGGTTGTTAAAAACTCTTTAGTAATATTTTCGTTCTTAGGATGTTTAACAAAACTGAAAAACAAATATTTCACTATTTTCACAACGAAATAATCACTTACCCAAATCCTATACTACTTTTCAAAAAATACCCGTATTCTCCTCTTCGCAAAAAGCCAATAATTTCATTGTTTCGCCAAATATTTTCGTTTCCCCAAATACGAACTTGGTCATTTAAAGCAACAAAAACTCTCATCCTCTTCAGACCTTCTTTTTTTAACCTATCTACAGCATGTTTTCCTAAGTAATTACCATTTGTTCTGCAGATTCCTCCAAGGTTTGCTTCAACTGGATTATCATCGCTGCGTAAATCAACATTCCACAAATGATAACCTGAATTAAATTTGCTGTGCAGATAATTTGAGCAGAGTATTAAATTGTACCTTTTTCGCAACTTAGCGAATATAATGCTCTATAGCCAGCGTGACGCATATCCATGTTTTACCCACTTCCTCGATTTTGTTAAATATGGGTATACATGAGGCTGTTGGAATGTGAACTTCGTAACCTAATTCTCCAATAAAACTTATTCTGAATATTCGGCATGTGTGACCGTCAATTTTTATAAGCGTTGACATTCCAAAAGGTAATTTATCGTCGGTTAGAGGATATTCGGTAATTGTTTGCAGTAGATCTCGACTGAAATAGGGAAAGTGAACACAGAAGTAAGCAATATCACCCAATATACCTTTTTGGTCCTTGAATTGATAAAATTCCTAACTGCTCAGTAACATCTGTAATTGTAGCGTTAAGCTGATGTTTGTGAATTTCTCGTCTTAAATGCATTTTTGTATGATAACCAGAAGCTCCTCCTGCAACTAAGTAGTATGCTTTACCCTAAAAAGGCGAACTTTCATCAAAAAAGTTAAAGATTATGTATGGGTTACTTTTATGATTGGCCCTACTAGTGAACCAACACCTTGGTCTAAACCAATTACAGTTAAATCGCTTTCAGTTCCTCCGTCCTTATTTAATGCGCAAGTGTAAACAATTTTTTCTGGTGGTCGATTAGTTCTTGCAGTAAACAACCATTCTGCCGCCTTTTCGGAGTGTGGGCCTGTTAAATACATTTTGCTGAAGTATGATATGTTGAACAAGACAACATTTGTACGTGCCGCTAATGCTTCTTCTCTTATCTAGAAATTAATCAATTCGCACCAAATCCAAGCAAAGCAAACCTACCAGATCATGTTGTTTCGAAAAATCGAATGTAAGCTCTTTCTCCAATTCTTTTTCGTATCGCTGATCAGAATTAGGTACGTGATCGTAATAACCGTACCAATCATAATCACGTACTGGAGCAGTTTTATCTTTAATATAGTAAGCTGGTCGTTCCCATCCTTGCGCTTGTTCCATTACAGCACCACGCGCAACACAAGCCTAGATTTGAGATGTTAAGTGTCGATATTAATTTTTTTAGTATACCTCATGGAACACGTCTATTTTAAAATTACGCCCTGCCAATGGTTGATCGTGTGGAAAGACGATACTGTAATTTTTCGCATACGCTTCTTGACTTCTTTCGATTGCCCATGGTCGATTTTTTTGCATACCGGGAGTAAATCGGCTTATATGAAAATTAAACATTGGAATTTCAGATTGTCCATGTACGATTTCGTTGGCTAACTCTGTTGCAATTCCAGGACCAAACATCATTCCCGCTGAATTTAGACCACATGCGTGGTAAAAGCCTTAAAAGCATTCATTACATACTCAAATCGAATAATGGTACATTTCATTTACCGAAAATTCGAGGGTCTTCTCCAATAAGAGGTTTGTGATCGGGTGTAAAAGACTCAGGTCCACAAATGTTTGTTTTTACACCAATTCTTTCCATAATTGGGGTTAATCCGTTTGCTTCTTTTAAGTGAACACCAAAAATATCAAAATTTAATTCATATAAGCCAAACGCAAAATCTTTGTCTACCTATATACACGTGGTTTTAGTACAGTTTTAGTAATAGTAAACTTACTTCTTTGATAATTTCTGCATTCATTTCGTAACCCCCAACGTATAAGGTATCGCCTTGAGTCCTGTAGTAAATGGAAGCATCGTGATCACGAATATTTGGAGTACCCTTCGCTAAAGGAATACTCTCAGTGATAACATATGCATGCTTGATAGGTACAATTGGTATTTCAAGGCCCACCATACGCGCAATATCTCTACTCCAAACACCTGTAGCGTTCACAACATTTTTGGTACGAATTGTCCCCAAATTCGTGTGAACTGCTTGAATCTTTTTAAAATGTTGTCCGTCATCTAATGCAATACTTTCAACCACGCAATTTTCAATTAACTAAAACATTTTACTGTTGTAGATTACAAAATGCAAAAAGTACTAACCCTTCCTCCTTTATCACGTGCACCTTTTGTGAGTGCGGTGCACAACATGGAAGGATCCAAACACCCATCACTTGGACTGTAAAGTGCTGCACTAAAATTTTTCGGGTTTAGCAAAGGATGAAGTTTCATTGCGTCTTCTGAAGAAATAATCTCACTGTTAATGCCAAAATAGGAACCTAAAGTTTGTAACCGTTTATATTCTTTAAGTCGTTCCTGAAAACTCAGATATTAGGTAGAAAAGTCAATGGTGTACACATACATCCGTTCGTGATATGAAAAGACCACCATTATTAATATAACCTGGATCTAATCCAGTTTCTTCTTCCAATTTTTTTAATTGTTCAGTAGTTATTGATAACAACTGAATGTCAACATCACTGGGACGTAATCTCCACACTAATCCGCCCGTATGCCATGTTGTACCGCTTGTGATTGTGTTTCGTTCTAGTAATACGGGTTTAACACCTTTCCTTGAAAGCTGATAAAACGTGTTACACCCAATACTTCCACCACCTGTGAAATAAATTTAGATATGATTAAGCCCAAGTTTGTATTTACCGATTATAACAACATCAGCTTCATCTGGAAGGTCGGTGCTAGTTGAGTAACAGTTTTTGTGTTGGATAGGAAGAAAAAACCTGTAGTTTTTGTTTATAATTTGTTTAGTTGTTCTTAACATTGTTTCGTTTATTGGTGATTATTAAATAACAAACTTGTTAAATTATATCAAACGGTATTTGACCTATTATGTTATCATGTTGACCTTCAGAACTTGTAATGTTACAGATTTCATTCTCAAAATATAAGATGACATCGTTTTTCAAAGTTGAAATCGAAATTGTTATTACTGATAACATGTTAAACCTTGTATAAGAGTTGGGTTCTATTTTCTTAAATATTTTAAAAACTGCAAATAATTAGTGAAAAGTATAAACCGTGCTTTAATAGTTTTTAAATGGAAATAAAAAAAATGAAATAGTTTTATAAATAATTTTTTTATGATAATTATGCAACCTAATTTTTCATCCGTTCATAATGAAAATAGGCAACACTGTAAAAACAGAAACAATAATCTCTGTTAGATGGACGTTTAACATTAGATGTCAGATAGAGGTTAATAGACATCTACATACTTGCCTGAAAAAAACAATTTCAAAGCCCCCCGCTTCTATAAAAGTATCAGTAATACAGTTTAGCTTTAATTTACTTTTAGACTTACTTAACTTTGTAAATTTTAAGAACGTACGCGTTATCGTACAGCAGTTATCATACAGTTACACACACACACACACACACACACACACACACACACACACACACACACACACACACAGCACGCACACGCACACGCACACGCACACGCACACGCACACGCACACGCACACGCACACCCCACGTACACGCATACGGACACGCACACGCACACGCACACGCACACGCACACGCACACGTACACGCATACGGACACGCACACGCACACACGCGCACACACGCGCACCACGCGCACCACGCGCACCAAGCGCACCACGCGCACCACGCACCACGCCACCAACCAACCACACACACACACACACACACACACACATACACACACATCTCACTCGCGCACACTCACACACACACACACGCACATACATACAGACAGATATGTATATATATATATATATATATATATATATATATATATATATATATATACATATATTATATATATATATATATATATATATATATATATGTATATATATTATTCGTTATTATGTAATTTCCGTTAGCTAGAATAATTAATTTTGTGTCAAGGAAATCAGATGTTTTATTGGCTTTACACTTTTACTAGGACAATCACTTTTATTGTATTTCGTATTGTCTTTTTTAATTCCATACTATTTAATTCTAGGAAACGTTTAACTTTTGTTCGAATTAAATGTTTTATTTTTTGAAATACAACGATTTCTTTTAATGGGTCTATGTAACACCATAAATATGTCAGAAATATTGTTTTCAGCTAGGAAATGTTTATTTTGTAGATGTATGTAATTCCATAAATATGTCACAAATATTGGTATTAACCAGGAAATGCTTACTTTGTAGATGTATGTAATTCCATAAGTATGCTAGAATTTTGTAACTAGGAAATGCTGACTTTGGTTTATGAGGGCCGGTACCGGTCAAGGAAAACGTTGCGGCTGACTACGATTATTTTGGCATATATTAAAAAATAAAAGAGGATAATGGTCAGTCAATCGTAAGATTCTCTGTTGCTCGCATATATTGCCACTCGAATAAATCTCACAATACTACACAATATATGTAGTATTTGAATCTTATGTTTAGTTTTTTATTACCTTTAATTGTAAAATTTCTAACAATATATACTATATATATATATATATTGAGATGTTTAGAAAGAGGTAATAGAAGTATCGGACAGCTTACATGACATTTGGGTCATAAAAGGGGTAATTTCTGGCTCGAGACAAGTCGAGACACAATTTTACATAAATATGGTTCACGATGTGTTTAAAATAAATTTATTTGGTATAAATTGATCTGAATATCATTTGCTAAGTTTGGTTTCATCATAAAAGCAATTTGTTGCTACCAAAATTGTCAAAGATGTTAAATATCATTGTTTTCGTAGAGTCATTTTAGTAGTGCAATTTTTACATTAAATTCAATTTTTCAAAGTTAATTTGGCAAGTAGACATTTCACAGGTGTTTAAACATGGACTATGTAGTTAGGATTATGTTAGGGATAAGGTATGTTTAGTTTTTAAGAGCAGGAAATACAAAATTTAGTTAAAAGGGTTATAATATGGATAGTATAGACAATTTTCGCACACATTTTTGTTAGTGAATTAGTGACAAAGTTTATAATAAATGATTCACAAGAAGAAAGACATTTAGAACATTTTGGCATACAAACATTTATAGTGCCGTACAATTTATAGTGTAAAACCCCAAAACAGTGTTAGACGATGAGATTTTTCAATGCAAGATTAAATAACATTATGCATTGCAAATAAGTAGTGTGAACAATAAAGACAAGTTGTACAAACCTTAAACATAACATTTTATGTGCTAAAACATTTTTAATATGAATTATTTCATATTTAAAATTTAAGTATGGTTACGTTGTAAATTTTAGATTTTTCACATAATTTTATACTTTTTCCATATTATTAGATTTAGTTTTTGCTCTTAAAGCAAATAATAGATGTTCTTTCACAATATAAATAAGTTTTTATAAGGATACAGCGTTTTATCCGCAAAATTTTGCTAAATCTAAGTTGATTTCTAGACAAATTTACAAAACTTAAAATTTTCATTAAATTAAATGTTTTGAATTTAAAAGATATGTTTTCTTATGTAAATTGTCCTCAGAATTCCATTTTCGCAAGTAATTTTAGTGTAGCTTGTAAGTGTATAGTTAGTAGCTTATTTTGATTAGATTAAGTTGTTTCGTTTATTAGTGGTAGGATTTATTGCTTATTCGGTGTCCTTTTATTCGAAATTTCACATAGTTTTCATTTCTGTTTTTAAATTTCATTTCCGACCATGTATAAGAAAGTTACGGCCAAAATTCCATTTTTGTACAATTCTTAATTTTGATTAGCCAATCACATTCATTGTAAATTTTGCAATATGGCTGTAAAAAAATTGAAATTTCTGTAGCAACCAGAAACCTATAAAAGCAAGAGCTCAGGAAGTCATTGGCTCTCCAGTTTTTGTTCAAAAAGTGAAAAGATTAAAACAGTGTTGCTAATTTAGTGTTTACTTAACCTAATTTATTTTCGTCGAGAAAGTTTACGGTACAAATAATTTCGAGAGCACTTGTTTTTATAACTTCGGTTAAAATTAAATAGTTCGGTCACCGATACCTGTCGTTGTTAATAAATTATTGCTGTACGATTAATTGATGTCACGATTTTGTGTAAAATTTGTTTTCATGTTTTCCGATTTAAAATAATTTTGATATACCAAATTAAATTCCATTTATTTGGTGAAAAGTTGTTTTATTTATCCGGACAATTCCTCTTATATAAATATTATATTTTCGGTAACTAAAATAAAATTGTGTTAATAAAAATCTTGAATACTAATAATACATTTTAAACGAAATCAGTCATAAAGATTTAAAACCATTTTAATAAAAGTTACCATTATAAATAAGTGTTTGAGGTTGCCGTTTTGGAAAGAAAACATCTTGAAGATTGGAGGTTGGTGTCTTCGAGAACCGAGATAGCAGTTGGATATTCGTAACAACAACATCCGAGTGAACATTGCCTGCCTCCAGCTGAAGTTTGAAGACATCATTCAATCGACAGGAAGGATTGTATCTGTGAGTTTTAAAATTTTTATAACCCTGTTATTGGTATTTCCTGCAAATAATATTTGTTATATGTTATTAATTAAGAATTTCAATTATTTACCTGTGTAAACACCTGTGAAGCAAATCATTTCCTTTTCTTTTTCTAAATTTTCACATTTTGATCCAAACATTAAAATTTCTTAATTATTTGACATTTTTTGACAGTTTTAATTATTTTCACTTAAAGTCAGTAACGCATGCGTTAGAAAGCAAAACTTATTCAGACCAAATTTTATACGTCAAATTCAATTAAGTATAGGATATTTCTATACAAAATATATTATCTTCAACTAAATCCTTGAACCCTATCCTTGAGATCCCTGAGCTAGTTTGGTGCAATAATAACATTTAAAGTTAAAATAAATAACTTCTTTCATTATTACATACAACATTAAAATTTGAACCCTATCCCATTGAGATTAATCATAATCTAATAATAAAGCCAATTATATTATTAAACATAATTTACATTACAATTTATTGGCACCGCAACGTGTGGGCACGATTTAGTTTGAAGTTTTTGGATATAAAAGCACAAAAAATTTTATAGATATTTAGTTTTCATTTTTCGTTCATTGTTATTTGTTATTGTTTATTGTTTATTGTGTTTATTAGTGTTAGGATTTTTATAAAAGGGCAAATTTAGTTAATGCAAGATCGTAGGGTAACTAGATCAGGTAAAGTTTACGGACCTAAAGATATTGAGGTAAAAGAAAAAACAGGATCTAGTTACAAAGATGGAAGTGGAAAAGAATGTTGAAGCACAACAAGAAGAAGGAGGAAGTCCAGTAAAGAGAGCAAAACCTTAGACGTGGACATGATAATCGCCATGCTGATGAAAGCGGAAGAAGTAGAAAGGAAGACATGATGAAAGCGGAAGAAGTAGAAAGGAAGACATGATGAAAGCGGAAGAAAATAGAAGCAAGACATGATAAAAGCCGAGGAAAATATTGATAGAAAATTCAACAAGCTTGAAGAAAATAGAAAGGAGGATATACGTAGAGCAGATGAGAAGATGGAAATGAAATTTAACAAGTTGGTAGAAAGTATCGATAGACAAGTGAGTAAGTGGGAGAACGATAAAGAGAAGTTAGTGCATAAAATGGAGAAAACGAAGGAAGAATTAAGTAACAGCATGCACCGAGAAAATGATAAGTTATGGGGAACGATTATCGACAATAAGGAAGAGGCAGATGACAAGATAGGAAAGTTGGACAAGAATATTAGAACTGAAACCCGTCTAAGAGAAGAGGCTTCTAACGAAATAAACGATAAAGTAGGAAGGATACATGACATCCACGAACAAATATGTTTCCAGGTGGATAAGAATAGGGATGAGAACAAGAAACAGATGGGGGAAATTTGCAATAAACTAAGAATACACGATCATGACCTAGAAGAGTTGAAAGAACGTGAAACACCTCGAAATTTTCAAATCGGCTGGGAAAATTGCATGTGGAATCAAGAGATGCCATATAAATTTGAAGGAAAGAAGCAAGAATCGCCAATGCTATTTTTGAAAAATATAGAAGAATATTTTAATGACATTAAGGACAATAAACAAAGAATGCGTTTGGTGAGAAAGATGCTTAAAGGGAATGCCGAACTATGGTACAATTTAGTACAAGAGCAATGTACCGATTATAAGCACTTCAAGGAATTATTTACCAAACAATATTGGAGTGATGTCCAACAAAATGTAATAAGGAAGAATTTTCAAGGGCGAAGTATGACAAAACTATGGCATTTCGAGGGAGATTTATGATGAAGAAATACCAAATAGCAAGATACTTCACACCACCGATGAATGAACAAGAAATAGTTCAATATTTAGCAAGGCAACTGGAGAATAATGTGGCAGAAAACATTATTCTGCAAAATATAGATAATATAACATCACTACTGCAATTTTTAAGAAGATACGATGCATACGAACAGCATCAGAACAGTTACGAAAAGAGAGAATTTAACCCTAGGAATTATGGAAATGACAGAAGGGAATATAATTACAGGCACGAAAGAGAGGAAAATAGGAGAGACAATTATAATAGGAATTATGGAAATGACAGGAGAGATTATCAAAATCAATATCATCGTGCTGATAATCGTAGAGAGTATTTCCAAAATGGCAACAATAGGGAAAGCAATTATAGATCGGGAAGAGAGAGAACAACTTCCAACAAAGACGAGGAGGATATAATAATGGCTACGATAGGAACAGATTTAATACAACAATCAAGCCAAGGATAATGAACGGGAGCATCAGAATAATAGAGAGAATGAAGGAAAGGATCATCGTAGAAATGATATGCAAAAAGAAAATAGAAGGCCATACCAAGAAATAGTGGATGATCAGAATAGGAGGGTGAATAACATCCAGGTACGAGAAGAGAAGGAGGAACCGAGTTGTGGAAGGATTAGTTGGGTCAATGCTATCGTACATGCATCCCAAGACGAAGAAAAGAACACACAAAAGGACTTTGACAAGATCACCGTTCAAAATTTTTAAATACGAGCTTCCTTGTCAACAATGTAAAGACAAACTACCAACATCCTACGGAATTTTTAGAAATTGAACAAAATTCAGAACCAGAAACTACAAACATTTTATTACCTTTCGTTAACATTAGAATTAAGAATTTAAATTTATTAGGATTAGTTGATACCGGATCAGAAATTTCATTAATACAGGAAAAATCATCGTAGAGAATAACGATTTATTTAAAGATGAGATCATTAGAATAAACAAAATAGAAGTTATGGCAGCAACGGATAAGAAGCTTAGCACTATAAATAGGATGCTACATACTGAAGCTAAGGTAGGGAACAGATTTTCAAACACAATGGTTTATAACTAACAATTTAAAAATGGAGTTAATAATCGGAATGGATTTGATTAAGCAATTAAAATTGATTATCGATGCGCAACATATGAAGATAAGAATTGGTAAAGATGAATTAAACTGGGTACAGCCCTACAATAAAAGATTAAATTTATATAAACCGCATATCCAGTATTTGAAGGTGGAAAGAATTATAAAGGATGAGCAATTCGATATCAATCACATTGGTTACAAGCAAGAAGTTATAAACATTATACAAGAAAATTTGGTGTTGATAAATGAAGAACCTAGCGTAGCAAGTAAATATGTACATAAAATTGAGGTGCCAAGATGAATCTAAAATTTTCATACTTCTATAAGTTATTCTTATTTCAAAATTTAATTTTAATAGGTAGGTCAATTAAAGAACTTAATATTTTCTTGTACAAAATATCTTCATTCTTAAATTGGGGAATTTGAGATGTTTAGAAAGAGGTAATAGAAGTATCGGACAGCTTACATGACATTTGGGTCATAAAAAGGGGTAATTTCTGGCTCGAGACAAGTGCGAGACACAATTTTACATAAATATGGTTCACGATGTGTTTAAAATAAATTTATTTGGTATAAATTGATCTGAATATCATTTGCTAAGTTTGGTTTCATCATAAAAAGCAATTTGTTGCTACCAAAATTGTCAAAGATGTTAAATATCATTGTTTTCGTAGAGTCATTTTAGTAGTGCAATTTTTACATTTAAATTCAATTTTTCAAAGGTAATTTGGCAAGTAGACATTTCACAGGTGTTTAAACATGGACTATGTAGTTAGGATTATGTTAGGGATAAGGTATGTTTAGTTTTTAAGAACAGGAAATACAAAATTTGTTAAAAGGGTTATAATATGGATAGTATAGACAATTTTCGCACACATTTTGTTAGTGAATTAGTGACAAAGTTTATAATAAATGATTCACAAGAAGAAAGACATTTAGAACATTTTGGCATACAAACATTTATAGTGCCGTACAATTTATAGTGTAAAACCCCAAAACAGTGTTAGACGATGAGATTTTTCAATGCAAGATTAAATAACTTTATGCATTGCAAATAAGTAGTGTGAACAATAAAGACAAGTTGTACAAACCTTAAACATAACATTTTATGTTAAAAACATTTTTAATATGAATTATTTCATATTTAAAATTTAAGTATGGTTACGTTGTAAATTTTAGATTTTTCACATAATTTTATACTTTTTCCATATTATTAGATTTAGTTTTTGCTCTTAAAGCAAATAATAGATGTTCTTTCACAATATAAATAAGTTTTTATAAGGATACAGCGTTTTATCCGCAAAATTTTGCTAAATCTAAGTTGATTTCTAGACAAATTTACAAAACTTAAAATTTTCATTAAATTAAATGTTTTGAATTTAAAAAGATATGTTTTCTTATGTAAATTGTCCTCAGAATTCCATTTTCGCAAGTAATTTTAGTGTAGCTTGTAAGTGTGTATAGTTAGTAGCTTATTTTGATTAGATTAAGTTGTTTCGTTTATTAGTGGTAGGATTTATTGCTTATTCGGTGTCCTTTTATTCGAAATTTCACATAGTTTTCATTTCTGTTTTAAATTTCATTTCCGACCATGTATAAGAAAGTTACGGCCAAAATTCCATTTTGTACAATTCTTAATTTTGATTAGCCAATCACATTCATTGTAAATTTTGCAATATGGCTGTAAAAAATTGAAATTTCTGTAGCAACCAGAAACCTATAAAAGCAAGAGCTCAGGAAGTCATTCTCTCCAGTTTTTGTTCAAAAGTGAAAAGATTAAAACAGTGTTGCTAATTTAGTGTCTACTTAACCTAATTTATTTTCGTCGAGAAAGTTTACGGTACAAATAATTTCGAGAGCACTTGTTTTTATAACTTCGGTTAAAATTAAATAGTTCGGTCACCGATACCTGTCGTTGTTAATAAATTATTGCTGTACGATTAATTGATGTCACGATTTTGTGAAAATTTGTTTTCATGTTTTCCGATTTAAAATAATTTTGATATACCAAATTAAATTCCATTTTATTTGGTGAAAAGTTGTTTTATTTATCCGGACAACTCCTCTTAAATAAATATTATATTTTCGGTAACTAAAATAAAATTGTGTTAATAAAATCTTGGATACTAATAATACATTTTAAACGAAATCAGTCATAAAGATTTAAAACCAATTTTAATAAAAGTTACCATTGTAAATAAGTGTTTGAGGTTGCCGTTTTGGAAAAGAAAACATCTTGAAGATTGGAGGTTGGTGTCTTCGAGAACCGAGATAGCAGTTGGATATTCGTAACAACAACATCCGAGTGAACATTGCCTGCCTCCAGCTGAAGTTTGAAGACATCTTCAATCGACAGGAAGGATTGTATCTGTGAGTTTTAAAATTTTTTATAACCCTGTTATTGGTATTTCCCTGCAAATAATATTTGTTATATGTTATTAATTAAGAATTTCAATTATTTACCTGTGTAAACACCTGTGAAGCAAACCATTTCCTTTTCTTTTTCTAAATTTTCACATTTTGATACAAACATTAAAATTTCTTAATTATTTGACATTTTTGACAGTTTTAATTATTTTCACTTAAAGTCAGTAACGCATGCGTTAGAAAGCAAAACTTATTCAGACCAAATTTTATACGTCAAATTCAATTAAGTATAGGATATTTCCTATACAAAAATATATTATCTTCAACTAAATCCTTGAACCCTATCCTTTTTGAGATCCCTGAGCTAGTTTGGTGCATTAATAACATTTAAAGTTAAAATAAATAACTTCTTTCATTATTACATACAACATTAAAATTTGAACCCTATCATTGAGATTAATCATAATCTAATAATAAAGCCCATATTGATATTATTAAATTAACTATTTATATTACAATATATATATATATATATATATATATATACACATACATACACACATCACACACTGCACACATACACACACACACACACACACACACACACACACACGCACACGCACACACAGACCGTCATGTGTACATCTGGATATTTTTCATTGAGTAGTTGAATTACATACCTGTATAAAACATCACCAATACTTTACTTTGCAAGATAAATTCTTTCTTGAAGAATTGAACAGAATGACACTTTCAAATATGTATTATTGAAAATTGAGTAAAATGACAATCAGTATTGTTTGAAATGTATAAAAGGTACTTTACCTGCAAAGAAAATGGTTTTTGCTCTAGCAAGGCGGCTTTGAACTAAAAAAATTAAAAATATGATGAAAATTTATTTCCAGTACAGCAGGGCTGAATCTGAAAAAATCGTTTTTAAATTTCAACATTTTTGATCATTTACACCTATAATGAACTCAATCACACGGAGCATATATACATGTATATATGTATATATATATATATATATATATATATATATATATATATATATATATTGTAACGGCCTTAACGTGAAAATATTTTTATTATTAATTAAATCAGTATAAATTTGGGGATAGGGTTCAAATATTTGAAATTAAATTGGCAAAATAAAATAAATAAATTTTAACCTTTAATTTAATTTAATCTTATTCGTGCAATCAAAGGAAATTTCATTTCACACATGGAAATTTCATGTTAATAATTAAATTGTAATTTGTAATTAATAGTTTCAATGTGAAACAGACTTCGTTAGAATTTGCACAAATTACGCATGTGTTGCGTCCTTGCTAACTTAAATAAATGCAGCTTGTCAAAAATTTCACCAAAAGATCTAAAATTAGTGAGTACAATTTTGATTTTCTTCAAAGTAAAATTATTATTTTTCTAATTACACCCGTTCATTGACTTATCAGATATTGCTACATGTTATCGCACAAACATTTATACACAATCAAACAAAAAACATAAATACAGGACATTAAAGAATAATCAATGCAATAGTTGGGTTATGATAGAAAAATTTAACTCACATGTGTTGTTTCAATTTCCAAAAAATGTTCACATTACCATATTAACATTGGACGTAAACTTCTTTCCATGTATCGATAATACTGCCTTGCTGTTGAAAATGGTGCTGCTTAATTTCCAGAGCTTCATCCAAATCCACTAACTGGTGATAAATCTTCCACATGGCAAATACGATGTACTTATGTAATATGCTCATATACTTTCAGAAAAGCACTTTCATTTTATTTGTATATTTACATGTTGTTTTAAATATTTAATAATTTTTCGGATTTAACTTGTATTTTATTCTTATATAAAATTTTATATTTACTTGCACTTTGATTTTAGATGCCGATATGAAGTTAAATTTATTTTATAACCTCCATCACTCTCAAATAAATAAACATCACATCCAAAATAACTGCAGGATTTTATTGACATAAAAAATACACATCATCCGATGTTTAAACACGATTTCGAAATGAAACAATTACAATATTATCGACAATTATAATCGGTAACCTTAGTTTTAAATTTTGTTATAGGTTAAAACAATTGTTTCTGAAATCTCAACTCTACGTTGATCGCGTTTCAAATCCGATAATGAACGAAAATTTTAACTTACATGTTAACAAAAGCACTACTAGCACTATGACTTGTTAGTCACAAAAAATTACAAATTACAAGAGCAAGAAATCAGGAGCAATTCATTTTATACTTTTCTGATGGATACCAAATTTTCAATTTTTTTTCTACATTACACACAAAAGATCCTAACATCTGATTGGTCTAAACAAAAATGTTAAATTAACTAAAACATAAATTATGCCATAACTTTTGCGAATCAATTCGGATTTGCTTTTCAGATACATTTTTGAAATCAGGGCAATTTTCTGCATAAAAGACACCTCACATGCCATACTTCGCTTCAAGAATTTACATTTTGACAAACTAATACCTAAATTTACTAATATCTAACAAATTTTATATTTTACAACTAAACTAATTAGATATTCAACTTCCACATAAAAAACTGTGTAAGAATACACTTATTTCAACCCATTTTACCTAGTTTTAACAAAATTTCTACTTTCATACCTTAATTTTAGGTAGTTAACCCCACTTTTCTAATTTTATGTTTAGATTACATATTTACTGTTAATTTCTTTGTGAAAATGAGGGAAACCTACTATTAAATGCTTTTCTAATTGATTCTTAACTTATCTTATCCTAAAAAAACTATAAATTTGTAAAATTCTTAATTATAGTACTTAACCTAACTTTATATAAGTTACTTTTAAACATCTATATCACTTGAAATGTTTATCTAATATGTTCTTATACACGTCTCTAACACAATCACTGTTTATTTGTACTCCATAGTTCATAATTTTGTCTTTTCACATTTCCATATTGTTAACGCATTTTGTAAATTTTACAATTTACAAAATATACAAATATACAAATTGTAATTATATATTAAATATCACATTTCACAAATGTTGTTCATGTTGTTAGCTATGTTTATAAGTCACTATCACTTCTTATGCACTTTTAAAACACTTTGTCTGTGATTTACCAATATACTGTGTTCGTACCATAACCATTTTTTTTAGTTCTCAGAGTTTATGCATTGTACCTATTACTATACATGTTCTACACATTAGAATTATCGTACTTCATGTAATCAATAGCTGTCACGTGTTTTAAATTGCTTAAATAAATTGATTTAAATGTGAAATTACTTATATATCTTAAACGAAACTAAAGTACACACTAATATGAATCGTGTTGACCTTTTTCATATGCTACTGGTATAGCTCATTGCTTTTATGAATATAACAACCTTTTGCATACCCCACAAAGCCTGTTTTTTTGCATCACAACCATATTTTTGTACACGTATACTATTTTTTTTTCTCATAACGGACTGTATACTCCTTCAATTTTATTTAAACTTGCATACTATATGGAATTTAAGCTCGATAACCTCTATCCCCTTTATTATGCCTATTTCTAACCATCGCAATATATATATATATATATATATATATATATATATATATATATATATATATATACACGCACGCACGCACACATGCACGCCCCCCATCCCACACACACACACACACACACACACGCACACATACATGCACACACCGGCCTCAGTCCAAGTTATATCATCTTTTAGGTAGAAAAGTTAAAAAAAGACAACGAGGGGATTGACCACAGCCTTATGAGAGGCGGTTTAAAAGCGCGTTGAGCTATTTTTACAAAGTCAAGTTGGAACATGGTTAATGATAGTATTGAATAGGGAGAGGTGCTGCAGTATTTTTAACCAAGGTTTATTATTGCGCAACAATGTTGGGTTCAAAAAAGTATCAGGAGTTAAAATCACACGCTTAGCACATCGCAACGACTGCTTATGCTCACAGAATCCTACCAGATTACTGTCTTCCCTTATACCGTCATCGCTCACGAAAATAACCGATTAAGTACACTGACATTTTTAAAGCGACAGCTATTTCAGCTTGGTGCTTAACCTACTATCTCGGCGTGTCTTTTTTGCAAAACACTGCTTCTAAACGTACTTCTTATAGATATTCCTATTTTATACTAAACTATCTCAAAATTCAGATAAAAACACAACTTGTAAGTATATCATTTAATATGTATCACAAATTGTGATTGGGTCTTGAGGATACCTTTCGTGATACTATTCGAAAGAAATCTTTCCGGCTCATGAACGATCTTAGCTTCAAGAACAATCTACTTTCTCGTAAATTGCGTCGGGTAGTGAGTGAGCTAGCATTGATCCATTCTTACTAACAATAGCTTCTGCCCTTTGTGTTAGACCCTCTAACACAAAAACTCTAAAAATGATAGAGTAAGGAAGTGGCATCAATCTATTTATTTATTCCATTTTGTCCAACATTCCCATGCAATTTAAAGCTTAAGAACTCTTAAGAATTTTTATAGTTGTTTACTACTTACAAAACGGTATAAACGATTTTTTACTAACAATTAATACTATACAAACCTTCGGACTGAACTGTAGGATGTATATATTATTCAAATATCACTATTATCAGACAATTTAATGTAATAGTAATTAAATATTACTAAGTACTTCCTATTTAATTTATTTATTGTTTTGAAACTGTTAAATTTTTTTCGAATTTCGATGGGTAACCTTAATGCTAAAACAAACTGCCGTAAAAATAGAACTTTAACTACAATTTGTTCTAAAATCCCAAAGAAAACAGTGTACATGTATTCATTTGGTCTTCTTTGGCTTATTTGGTCTAGTAATACCTACATAACCAACTACTTCAATAGGTTTCGCTCCATCAAATTCTTGCCTAACAACATTTGTAAGTTCTGCCTGAAAACCTTGAGCTCCAGCAGCAGCTGCTTCTTCTGCTAACTCTGGAGGAACTGATGCGGCAGCTTCTTCGGCAGCTCTCACAGCTCCTTGAAAAGCACAGATCGCTTCAGCTTTCGCTAATTTATCAACTGCCTCTAACAGTTCCGTATCTTTTGAACTCTGAGCCCTGCTTGTATATCAATACCACTCGCGCTTGAATGCGTAAGAAGTGGATTACTTAAAAATTTTGTTTTATGTGCCTTATTTAATGGTTGAAGTGTTGGCGAATCTAGATTAATTACATTTTCTCCCATAGTAAAAGATGCATTTCGACGACTTTGAAGCTCCCGCTCAACCGTTCTGTCAAACCTATGAGTAGAAAGTAAAGTTTCTCTGAATAAAATCTGAACTAAAACTATCACCATTCCATGAGAGATTCTCTTTTTGGCGAACGTCTTTGTGGGGTACTACTCGCAGCTTCTGCATCCCGTAAATAACTTTGCTTAAGGAGATACTTAGAGGAATTCTCGTTTAGGTTTCGATCTCTGTCATCCGTTGATGCAAAACTTTTACCTGGCGTATTGGACTCCCGTGCAAAAAATCTGCCTGTTGGGTTTTTGTGCTACGCACAAACAAGTCAATTTTAATTTTAAGTATTGCAAATGTAATTACCTTGGCATGTGCTGTCATTATAACAGCAGGATCTATGGGGTGATGACTTAGTTCTACGTCCTTCGGTACCCAGCTTAAATTATAATCCATTTGAGCTCCAAACACATCTTGCCGAGAAGGAAAGTTAAAAGGCTGCATTGGCGTTGAATGGGCTGGCATGTAAGGTCCTATAAAATCATAACCTTCCAAAGGACGAGTTGCATTCTGAGTAATCTTAATTAGTATTTATTTAACGTTATAAATACACAATTACCATATACGATCCCGTATTGCTAGTATAGAAATTTCCTGGGCAACTAACATTGTGTGCTCCATCATTTCCTGTTAATCTGCGTATAGAACCAGAGCATGGTTGGTTAAAAACTCGTGCACCTGGTGAACGTCCACTACGCCTCACTCTGCTCTAATATTCCAACTATTAAAAAAACGAATAGAATATAGCACAGCTTACCGAAAAAGGACTTGCATTTCCTAAGTTTTCTGAACCTTTTGGATGCATTTTGGAATACTTGTGTCACTGCAATTTGAGATTTAGTTGATGTCACTTAAATTTATCAGTTCTGGACAACTGTCAAATCAGTGACGTTTTTGTGAATGTACGATTCTGTTGATTCATATTTGAACACATACTTTAAACAGAATCAATTTTGATCAAATTTCGTGCTAAAGAATTATGTACGTATACCTATATTTGAGGACAGTGGTATTGTATGACGAGTTAAACTAACGTGAAATTTACATCCAGTTTGCCAAGAAACTGAACTCGAACGTTAACACTAGAATAATAACAACTCTACCGATTAAATTTATCTTAATCCTTATTAGACCTTAAAATACAACCTCCAAGTTTTCTATCGTTAAAATAGAGCGGCTCTATTGAGTTGTTGTAGGACTCAAATGTAGTAGATTAAGACGTCTAAACATTATTAGGCCCTATTTGACCGTTTGCCTACCCTCGGAAATCCTAAATGTACGTTTTTTGGACATTTTAACTGAAAGACTGTGCAAATTTTGTCTATAAACTTATTTCTGATTGGCGGAATACTTCTTTATACAGCAACCCGGTAAGAAACACTTCCTTCCTGAACTGATTCACTAACATCTTTTATTTTCCTAGTACTTTCCTTCTTCTGAACTCAAAACACTAATGTCAGAAAATCCGGAATCGTGAGTTGAAGCTGGTGATTTGACTTTTTGGCCAGAGGGATAAAAGAGAAAAGCTAGTTAATTCTTCGCTAATCTATGAAGGCGAAGACAAGTAATATATGTCATTAGGATTACATTTTGAAAATGACTCTCGCGAAAAACTAAAAGTATCTTCGCATTTGCAATCGATGAATAGGATGAGGAAGAAAATTAATCGTTTAAAAAAACACTGATTTTGTTGTTTGATTTTGGGCAGCCATAAATTTTGACCGGGAAGAAAGATTTTGTCGCAAACTGCATAAATCGTGTGGCTCGTTAAAAACAAATAATATTTATAGCTCTGATAAAATCATTATGTACGGTTCTGCGTTTGTTAATGTGAAAAATAAAGATGGTATCAGTTCGAGGTAATTACAAAGATACCGTCTAAATCAAGAAACAGATGGATATGTTTACAAAGCATCCTAACTCTATGCTGAAACACAAGAAAGCTCTTGTCAATAGTGCATTTCGTTTTGATATAAGCCTGTCATACCATAGGTAAGACACTATTATTTTTATCTCGACCTAGGCTACTCGTTTTATATAAAATGAAGCCCTGAACAGCGTAGCCATGCGACCGCATTTAATGTTACGGGAGCAAGATATGCACATCGAGAAATTTTTAATGACTGCCTTCTTTGCACTTAAAAATTCGTATGATTTTACGGGTTTTCCGTTTATTTGTAGGTCACGGTCATAGTTCTTTACTCGCTGCAAAGAGAATCCTAAAGTCAAGAAGAAAAAACCTCATGCAAAGTATAACCCCGTTACTCTTGTATGAGGTTTTTCAGGACGTTTTCTCTCACACACATATATCGGCATTATCGTTGCGTATACCCACACCTATATCTGAAACCTGATAGCTAAAAATTCTTTTGACTATCTGCCAATCTTCCTTCGTGGGTTTATCTCACTTTTTACCGAAACACCTTCTCTATCTGAAAAGTTTCTTTTATTATTATGACATGCTTTCCCTTCTTCAACAGTATCATTTTTCTCTATGAGGTTAGTAATTAGATTGCTCTTCATCACATTAAAACCTTCAAGAATATTCCTGGTATAAGCTTCTTGTTTTATTGTAACTCTTCAGTTGTTTCAGGAAAGAGTTTGCCGAATCCTCATCAGATGCAGCTACTATAACAATATATTGAAGATCTTTCCTTTAGTCTCTTTCACAAATAAACAGCAATAGGCTTCGCTTTGCTTAAGTTCCATATCAAGTAAGATTTCTTCTCATTACAAGTTTCTGCTACAACGCGATTGTTTCAAACCGTATAGGCGTCTTTTCAGCCGGCATTCTTTGTACCATTCTCGAAATCGTCAGATTGCTTCATATAGATTCTCTCTTGTAAGTTTCTGTTTAGGAAAGCAGTCGACACGTCGAATAATACAAGGTATAGATTCTCCACTGTACTGACGCTAACTAGAGCACGAATGTCGCCATCCTTACTACTGAATTAAAAACCTGTGAGTAATCTAATCCTTTTCTCTGTTTAAATCCTTCAACGACGAGTCGGACCTTATTCTCCTCAATCGAACTATCTTGTTTTTTTCACTCTAGAGATCCATTTTCGTAGTAGAGCCTTCATATCGCGTGGCAAATGGCATATGGTCCAAACGCTGGTGGCTTTAAATGAGTTCATCTCACTGTGCATTGCTCTAAGTCAGTTCTAACGATCTTCACCCTCCATACCATCTTTAAAAAGTTCACCTGTGTTAACTATGCACACGTAATCGTCTAATCTTGTTGGTTTTCTGAGGCTATTCCTGTCCATAAGGTTATAAAGCGGTAAAGCAACCGTGTCTTCATGTTATTATGAATACCTTCACATTTACACATTATTTTATATTTTCAGGTTCTTCCTCTATGTGAATAAGGTCTCTCTCTATCAGAACAGAATCTTCCTCTACATGAACATGTTCTTCATCAACATGTCCTTTATGGTTTGTTATCTTTCTCTAGATCATGTTTTCCCTGTACTTCATAATCTTCAGGTACAATAGGCTCCTATATTGACGGTCTACTCGATTCATCAGCAACTCCCTCTATTTCTGTAGGGCAGTTATTGAAATTATTAATTCAACGTCAAATTCGACAGTAATACCCCTTTGATCTGATGGCTGATGTGCCATTCCATATCTTACAGCGGTCATACTTTTCGTAACCCTTGGGTTTGCCTTTTATTGCCTTTTTCCTCAACTACTTATGTTTTGTTTCGGAATGTGAGCATAACAGTTGCTTTCGATAACGTATAACTACTTTATATAGCATATAGATGGGAAATTTTTGGCTTCCTACCATACCAAAACTCATCTTCAATCTTTGTACGTCCTGTACGACTGAGTACATTGATGACCGTATTTATAAGTTCGGCCCAGAGTGCTTGTGTACTTCTCCTCTTGTATATATCATCGATCTTGTAGCTTCCACTAATGTACGATTCTCCCGTTCGCAACAATCATTTTCTTATGTTGCGTAAGGCATCGGCAATCGCTGTTTAATTCCATGTTTGCCAAGAACGCCTCTACTGTCGCTTAAAATTGCACCTGTACTAACTATTGTCATTTACTCGAGTAATGCAATCAATATCCAACTTGCAACATTTATTTTTACATGTAAGTTTTCTGCCATTCCATCTTAAATGGCCAACATTGAGAAAAGATTTTTCGACAGTGATGGTATAAGCCATACATCGCCCAGTGTAGTGTTGTCCTTCCTTACATGTACGTAAGCCATTACTACTATTCTGCCTTTTCCTAATTCAGGAACCACTGTCCTATCTGCAGTAGTCACAGTACAATTAGTATCAAATTCTTGATAATCTCGAAAGCCATCCGTCTCACTGTAATATTAGTAGCTGCACCATTATTCACGTGCTAGTTTTTATGTCCTGATACTGACATTCACAACAAGCATTCACTATTGGCGTTGTATTTTGTATGTGTTTGGATGAACCTTTGCTAGGTTCTGAAATGCTGAGTTTAGGTGGTTGTTCATCCTTTATCCACCTTTTATAGTTATTTACTCTATGTCCGTGTTTAGAACAGTAATGACGCCTTTCATCCTTCCATTTTAAACTTTTATTAATTTGTTGTAGTGACTAGGGCCTCTTGACCCGACTCACCACTGTTTGTTAACGACAAACTTTCGATTGGTCTCTGATTTTTGACCAATAATAACCAACTTGACTTGAAGACAACGTACTTCTCACCTGGTGTATCATAATTTTACAACTATAGAATTGTATGCATAAATTATATGCCCTATCTGTAGTTCCTGCCTCACTTCATGAATTGTGGTGTAGCGCATTACCTTTTTCAAGGTATCTTCTACCATATTAGTTGTTAAAATACGCAGAGCGGTACTTTCAGCTTTCATGTATCTATCTAATTGTAAATTATATGCAGAGATTTACACGCCACCTGCTCCAGGTTCTATAACTATGTCACCGTGTGTAAAAATTGTGGTTGAAAATTGTATTATTCTTAGCATTGTCGTATTATGTTATTAAAAGTTTAGGTATATTCAGTTATGTTTACAACATCTTTAACAATTTTTAACAAACACTACTGACGAAGATAACTGTAGGTGTTATCGAAACCTTTAGATTGTGTAATTTAAAGTACACCATTAAAAAACCCCAAAAAAGATAAGTATTTTATTATTCAGTTATGAAGTTTATGAAGCATAGATTTAGTCATGATTGTATGGCTTATTTGGAGTTAGTTGAGTCTTTTAGACACATTTGTTGTAAAGTTATCGTATTCAGTTTTATGATTATTATGTTTTTTTGTACGTTGGAGTTTTAAATGGCGATTGTGTTGTCACGTATTGTAGGAGTAATTGCGTATGTTTAATTGATACAGTAGAAATTATTAAAGAAAGTAGATTTTAGTATGGTTAATATCGGATATCCCTTTTAGTTAGGTAACTTGTTAATTTATAGTTTAGTCCTGAGTGGAAATTATTACGTCATGAGAAAACGTTTCTTTGTAACGAAGATTACTTTATGACATCGTGCGATTGCGATACTTGGAATTTAGTGTAGATAAGGAATCAAAAGTCGGCTACTGTAGTTTTCATAACGTGTTAAGTTAGGATTGATTTTCCAAGGTATAGTGACGACGAAAACATATCAGGTTTCAGTTATTTGCCTTATAGCGTGCTGTTGTAGGTTGGTGCCATTGGCGTATTTTCTACACGCGAAAATTGTTTTCGTTTTTACCGCGGGTACGGTTTGAAGAAGTTTTAGCATTGTGATTGGTTATATTTCGTAAAGCTTAAGATGGCTAATCCTGCAGGAATCGCTAGAGAAGAAGGGTATTGAGTAGCGGGTGACAAGTGCATAAGCTAATACTTGATGCTAGAGCAGTGGCTTTAAGTTAAACTTCCCTTATTTGCGGGTGTATCTAACCAAAGTGTAACGTTTTGAGAAATGATTATCCCGTCTCGAATTAGCGTATATTTTACCATTTTGTTTATGTAGTATTGTTTTCCCGGTGGAATAGTATCACCCAAAAGAAAATAATCGTGAACGGCCTTGTTAAAGATTAAGAGGGTTAGTTTAACAAATGGGAATCTACGGGAGTATCAGCTGAGTACACGTGTTGGTAGTAATTATTGGAACTAACTTTAATGCTTCAAGAAATTACGTAGAGCCTTGCTAACGGAAATCGTATCCAGCCATCAGCTAATGCAGTAGAATTTTGGGTGTTGTAAGAAATACACTTGGTGACCAGCTATCGTGCCGACAGGAGAGAGCGGGTCTGAGGCCCGGAGCATCTCCTTACTGTTCCTACTTTGGCATCCTGCAGGTGTAAAGTAAAACTATTTAAGTGTTTATTGTTATTTTGGGTTACAATAAATGTAAATGTTGTTTGTTTAAAATAAGATTATTGAATATTTCCATTTAAATGATATAACATACACGTCACCAGTTTATAATTTATTTGATATAGACATATTGATGAAATTAGTTAGTCATTTATTCACGTATATCATGTATTATTAAATCTTTTTGCTTGTATTGAATGCTGGTTTGTGATTATTTCTTTTTAAAGTGTAATTAAATAAAAAAAGGATATATGTCGTCGATCTTGACTCATCAAAAGCGCTTTTGTAGCAGTAAAAGGAAGGCATATTAAGATTTTGTTTGATTTTAAAGATTTAATGAGTGAATGACTTTCATACCGTATCCGACGATAAAACTTTTATTTATACGTTGAAATTGATTCTGTACTTGGACGATTATTTGTTTTAAAGTAATTTAATAGACGTTTGCTAAAATGGCTAAGTATTGGATTTCTTTTGTAAACTAACAGTTTACCGATGCTAAAGGGCGTTAACCTTTCCCTATACTTTATTTGTGTGTGCGTGTGTGTGTGTGTGTGTGTGTGTGCGTGTGTGCGTGCGCGCGCGCGTGTGTGTTGTTCACACTAACAGTTTTCCGTGACTGATTATTATATTTTAATTTGAGTTTATGTAATTAAGGTAGGGATGGGGATAGTTTTATTTGGAATAGAGAAGAAACTAAAGTTGATTTTAAGAGTTTAGAGATTCCGCTATTGTAGTTTAGAAATAGTATTCAAAGTGGTGGTTTAAAAGTTGAAGTGCCAAAAAGTAACAGCTATATTGTGGTATTTTGGGGTACTACGTTCGAATTGACCCAATGAACCCGCAAGCAGAGCGATCCCGAAACGTTGGAGGCGAGTAAAAGGTAGGTTCAGGTATTTTTCCCTGTTTTATGCTAGTGCACCTCGGATTAACACAGGGTGGCGTTCAAAACACTATCCGATTTTTACAAGAAAGTGTTGTATGTGCGCGATATCTTTTGAATCATTAAAGCTATCGATATAAAATTTGGTACAAAAATTCTTTGCTATAAAATCTAGGTCAAGTTCGTTAATGAGCAAAATCCAACCAGTGGAGTGCATTTTTAGTGGCTTAGAAGGTTAAAAAATTTATTGCTTCAAATTTTAAGAAGTTACAAAATTAAAAAACAAACTAATACTTTTTTATATAATTTGAAAATTTAAAAAAACTAGTGGCGCACGGTTTTTAGAGCGCAAAATTGGGCATTTTCTAATTTATGATCCAATTTTTTTGAAAGTCCGGTATTGGGAATTTTTAAGATCGCTAAGTATAAATCACTTGTCAAAATTAATAAATTAAAAAAAAACAGTTGCGCACTGTTTTTTTAAAGTTGGGTAATGGGGGGGTTCTTAAGATCGCTAAGTATAAATCATTTGTCAAATTTTTTTGGTATCTGTGAATTAAACATTCAGTATTGTCCTTCAATGGTTACTCGTTACTTATTTCTCTACCAAAATGATCTAAATTTGTTTGCATTTACTGCCTTTACCGTTTATTATAATTGATTAAATGATTTCTTTTATCGCATTTACTTTTCTACGTTCATAAAAATGATTTATTTATCGTATATACTTTTCTACTTCATAAAAGTTAATACTAGCGCCATCTATGCGATGTTCGTGAGTTATGGTTACTTTCAAATTTATACATTTTTCTAGATATGTTATTTTGCTGAATTACCACTAGAGAGTACCATTAAATAATTATAGAGTACTGAAATTTTTTATTGGAATACAGTTTTAATATTACAAAATTTGATAAGTACATTATTGTTGAGGGCCTTTGTTTTCCTAAGGTGTGTCTCACTTTAATACGGCCACTTTGTGTGGTGTAAAATATATTTTCGAACATTTCTCTGGCTACTGTCTTCTCGCTGTAAATCACCCTTTCTAGACGAGAATTTTTGAAGAAAATGTTTCTTAATTTGGTGAAGTAATATACTCGCTATTAATGCGAAAAAAAATTTTCTGGGACTTGTGTTTACAAATATATAAGAGCAATCAGCATTAATATCCAAATAACCTCTTATTATCGTATTATCTGGTAATGACATTAACCCAAGTAAATTTAATTTAATAATAATAAGGAAAACAAAACAAGTAGCAGGAAAACTACAAGTCTACTAACTTAATTTAATTATTTTCTAGAATAAGAGGAAAGGTCAAGCATTCACAAGTTACATAAGTGTTTGCAAACAAATCTGTTGATATAAATTCCACGCAATAGGGCAGGACCTAAAGTAATTAAATATTAAATACTTATTGTAATAGTAGAGAACCCCTAGCAATATTCCCTTTGCAGCAGGTAGTGGGGATAGTCTCTCCGAGGGACTGAACCGGAGCTGCCGCTTGTCGCCAGCTGCAGGATAGGTAAGGTTAAAGTGTGGTAAGCTAAGTGTGAATCGTAAGTAGTAAGTCATGGAGGAAATAAAGTAAATGTTCGCGCAAATAAATACCAAATTAACGTCGATGGAGCACAAAATGGACAGAAACGCGGAAATAGTAAAGGAACTGCGAAGGGAAAATCTAAGGTTAAAGGAGACCGCTCTGGAACAGGAAGAAAGAATAGAGATATTAGAAAGGGAAATAAGGAGAAATAACGTTATAGTCCAAGGGTTAGAAGACAAAAACGGTGAAAGGCAGGAAGAAACAATAAGTAAGATTCAAAGCATTATGAATAAGATTGGAGCCGCAATCAATATGGAGACGGCCATAATGGAGGTTAATAGACTGTGGAGCCACAAGCCAAATAAGAACAGACCAATTAGCATTAAAATGCAAAAATGAAGCAAAAAAATGAAAATATACAGAAACGCAAAAAATCCAAAAGTAACCAATATCTGGATAGGAGATGACTTCACGAAGAGGAAGAGAGAAAGGCCCTGATACCACACCTGAAAGAAGCAAGACCGCAAGGATACAGAGCCCTCCTCATATACAACAAACTGGTGGTAAATGGTGATGCATGTAAACTAGAACAGCTAGAAGAAGCAGCCACGCAAAAAGACAATAGGCGAACAGTAAGTGAAAGGTCAGCTGAAAAAATGAAGAACAGACTCAACAATTACGGAAAACCACAAGAACGAGAAGAAAAAACTAATAAGAGAAGACTACCAGAGAGGAATAACGGCAAAGACAAGGCAACGGAAAGGAAAATGATATACGGAAAAATAAAAAACACAAATAAAGATAGATATGTAGTAAAAATAGGATCGTGGAATATAAGAACCATACTGGCACCCGGGAGAAAGGAAGTAATTACCAAAGAAATGAAGAACTATAATATTGAAATACTAGCAATCCAGGAAGTACGATAGAAAGGGGAAGGTAGAATAGACAAGCGCGACTATACCCTATACTACGGAGGCGAAAATAAACAGGGCAGCAATGGAATAGGATTCATGGTGGCGTATAACATAAAATCAAGCATATTAGAATTAAGGAAAGTGAGTGGAAGAATTGCGTACCTAAGAATAAGAGGCCAAGTAGCCAACACCACCATAGCAAACGTGTATGCCCCAACGGAGGCAACAGAGGAAAGGGAGAAAGACGAATTCTATGAAGAGCTAGGGAATACGTGTAGAAAAATACCAAAGCATGACTTGGAGATTTTAATGCTCACGTGGGGAAAGAAGGACACATGAGGCTAATCGCTGGGCGGGAAACAGTGCGTAAAGAAACAAATAATAATGGAGTAAGGATTGCCAACCTGGCAATAAGTATGGATGTGATAATAGTCAGCACCAAATGCAGGCATAAAACGGAGCATAAGATCACCTTCAAGAAGAAACACAGGAAATCAGATCGATCATGTCCTGATATTCAAAAAGAGCCAAAAAATGATACACGATGTCAGACCATACAAGGGGAGGGGGGCGAAACCGGCACGGACCACTTCCTAGTAATAACCAAAATGAAGCTAAGAATGATGGATAAAATGAAAACAACAGCAAAGATGAAAAAACGGGAAATTGATAAGATCAAAGACAGGAATAATCATTACGAAAAAGAGATGGAAACACAGCTGTACATATACAGAGATGGTAAAACTATTGAGGAAGAATGGAGCAATGTAAAAAGAAGCATCGAAAGTACCGTAGGTAAGGTGATAGGCAGAGAAGCAGGGGAGAAGAGGAACCAGTGGTTTAACAATGAGACTTTAGTCATTGATTAAGAAGAAGAAGAGCACGAGACTTGAGTGGATAAGAACTGGAAGGGTAGAAGATTACAAAAGGTATCAAGAGGCTACGAAATATTGCACAAAACTAATAAAAGAAAAAAATGAGAAATGGATTAAGGATACAATTGAGGAATTAGAAAAAGGCAATAAATGCAACATCAAAATCTATATATACATTAAGAAGCAAACATGACAAAAATACAGGGAGAAGAATGGGACACTTTGAAAACCTGCTGCAAGTGGAAAGTCCCGACGGAGAGGAGATAAAAGAAGAAGTAATTAAACAAAAAAAACGATGGATCAAATGCAGCCATCAGAAGAGGAGTTCGCGAAAGTAATCGCAGTCCTAAAACTAAACAAGGTAGGAGGAGCAGATAATAATAAATGAAATGATTAAGCAGGGGGTACCCAAATAAAGCTAAGGATACATAAGCTGATAAGCAAATATGGGAAAAGGAATACATGTATAGCGAATGGAGAAGGGGGCTAATAGTACCAATATTCAAGAAGGGGGATCCAAACGTGTGCACGAGCTACAGAGGAACCTCCCTCTTAAACGTAACATATAAACTCCTAACAACACTGATAAACAGAAAACTGGCCCTAGACGTAGAACAGGAATTAGCAGAATACCAACAAGGATTTAGAAGGGGCAGATCCACTGTAGATGCCATACACACGGTAAATCAAACAATTGTGAGAGGGCATGAATACGGAATAGGGCTACAAATCCTCTATATTGATTTCAAGAATGCTTTCGATAGCTTAAAGGGGGAAACCATAATAGAAGACATGAAGAAAATGGAAATACCGCAAAAAATAATATGTCTGGTCGAAATGTCGATGAAAGGATCCAAAGCAGCTCTCCTCACGGAAGCGGGAGTTTCAGAAGATTTTAGAATTAATGCATGAATGAGACAGGATGATGGCTCTCAACTACACTGTTCAATTTAATGCTAGAGGTAATAACTAGGTACTGCAAACTCAAAGGAACAGTCATTACAAAATTCCAATAAGTGGTGGCATACGCGGACCACCTGGCGGTGATTGCAAAGAGTAGGAAAAGCCTAGAGGACGCTCTGAAAAATTTAAATTTAAAAGGAAGCAAGTAGGAGAGGATTACAAATCAATCAGGAAAAGACAAAATACATGGAGATAAGGAGAGACGATCCACAGAAGGCTACCAAGAAGCTAACGATAGGAAGCTTCCAGTTTGAGATGGTGGAAAACATCTAATACCTAGGAGTCGCAATTAGTAACGAAAACCAAAGAAAGCAAGAGGTAGACCAAAGAATACAATCGGGATACAGAGCCCACTATAAATACAAAACTACTATAATGGAAGTTAAAAACATAAGCAGACGAACCAAAATGAAGGTCTACAAAACCGCAATTAGACCAGTGGTCTTATATGGAATGAAAGCAATGACGATAACGAATGCGGAACAGGAGAAACTAAGCATGTTTGAAAGGAAAATAATAAGAATTTTTGGCGGAAAAAAATTAGCAGAAGGAATATTTCGAAGGCTGACGAATTACGAGATAAGAACAATACTGAGAGGAGAAGACATTGTTAAAACAATAAAGGTACAAAGAATGCGCTGGTACGGACACCTAAAAAAAAGGGAAATGAGAACAGCTACAATGCGGAGGCCTAATACTGCGAGACCAAGGTGAAGATTAAAGACTAGATGGGAGGACCACAACTACGATATTTAAATTAAAAGAAGTATATTTAACCAGTTCGTGGTAAATTATCACATATAGCTCGTCTTCGATCTACATAGGTAAAACAACGTTATGTGAATAAATTGATGTTATACCCCTTACCTTCTTTCTAGCTTCTTCGTTCTTCTACTTCGTCTTCTTCCGTTATTTGTTTTCGTTAAGATTATACGTTACGTACCTTTTGAGCTCGTTTTTGGTTTTGCTACGATGTGCTCTTAAATTGGAACGACTCGTACATGATTAGTAGCTGTGCTTCAATTACTGGTGTCTCGTTGTTGGAGATGTTATATTGTCATTGGAGATTACAAGGATTGAATTTGAACGGTATTAACTACTGCAGTACCCGTCCATCAAAAGGTTAGATTATTCCATTACGTACTAATAAACATTGTATTGCTGAATTTACTTTTGAACCTATCATCGGTTACACGCTGCCCTTCGCAGGGATAACTACAGTATCTACACAAAAGTGCCTTTAAATTAATCATATTACAACAAAATTTTAATACATTGTTTACCTTCATTGCAACTTCGGTGTTACCTTGAAAGCCGAATCCATTTAAGTTTCGCAAAGATTTCACTAGTATAAAACTATTATAAGTTGATCCAACGATTAACTAATATTTTGTGCACTTAATTTAACCAAATTCAGCGTGATTACTACTGAACTTTTACATAAAACACCCAGTGATGTGTTAACCAACTTTGATACTACTTCAAGAGCTATTATTTATGCTATCGTTGCGCAGTAGCAGTAACGTAAAACAGAAATTGTATGTGTATATACCGGTTGTCTATGTCGTATTATTTATACTATATTTGTTAGCTTTTAAGTACAAGGTTTCTTTTATTGGGGATAAGAGTGTTCAGGTCATTGGTCTTGAATTAGAAATGGATTAGTTACTCGTATATGCATGATAGGATATGAACTGAACAAGCTTCTCCAATTATTTATGTATTTGAATTTGTCGTTGTTAAAGGGGTTTGTGTTTGGATATTGTGAAACGAAAGGCAAGTTGGAGGGTTACCTTTCTAACGTAAACTATTATATATATATATATATATATATATATATATATATATATATATATATATATATATATATATATATATAATATACCAATTTTCCACAATAATCAAGTTTCAACTGCACTCCATGTATAACAAAACCAGCACTGTTTTAATACGTTGTTTACGGCACACGGTATAATAAAATATGATCTTTTCATTTCACCATTGCAGCTACTCTACTCAATAAATACAGATTGAACAGAACACCCTCTTATTGGTTTACACGTGACTGTAAAAGTTATCGATTATCGACGGCGGCAGTCGACAATTGTGAAAGATACAAGTTCAAAATGAGAAGAAAGACGGGATAATATTTATTCAATTACCCGTGGTGGGTGGAAATATACACCGAATGGTGATCTACCTTTACAGTGGCGTAGTGCCGCGAAAATATATAGCTGAAGATTACGGAAATTCCCCGAATTATCTGCTTTTTCCCTGACTTTTCCCGGTTCTGCATACATTTTTTAAATTCCCTGACTTTTCACGGTTTTCTATACCTGTAACAACCCTGTATTAGAATTTAGTTTTTGATGCTCATTACAATGTGATTTAATTTATAGTGCAGTTAGGCCAATCCACTTTTTTCGTCACGTCCCCAACACTTTATTTAAGACATTTGTAAAAGAAGAAATAAACGGACCGGACAAAAAAATTAACTTGGGATTTTTACCATACAACTGCGGTGATCTACTTTGTATTTGCCTTGTTGCCAGCTTTTTACTTTGTCCACAATCTACGTAAAAAATAGATTGAAAAACTTCGTTTCCAAAAGCAATGTTGTTATAAGTTTGTTCTTAATGGATATTATTTTATGAAATGGGAGTTTTTATTCTTACGGATTATGAGTCCAGTGGTGTAGTCAAATTTCGAAAAAAAAATTACCTAATAAACTGTTGCCATTTTTGACAAGGAAAAAAAATACACAGAGTGCCTTGAAAACGAAAAATAAAGCATGAAAGTTTGTGCCATGATATCGAAAAAAAAAACAAATTTTCAAAATATGTTGAAAAATGTGCATTTTACAGGGGTACTCCCATTTCAAATTGGTCACACTGTATGTTTGCGACCTTAATATCCAACTATTTTTTACGAATACAACAGGCAGTACCGCCCTGTAAAAAAGGCTAACAATTCCACTTACATTTTACCTAATATTCCAAACAAAAAAAGGAAAAGGGCGCTCTGCTTGAGCTTTCCGAGCTCCTTCAGTCACAATCATGGATTCCCAGCATACATTCATACATTACGTATATATGGATGGTGGGATTAAGGATGGTGTGGTCAGGATAGGATCGGAAGGAACGGAATTAGGGTTCTGAGGGGAAAATACTACCCCAGCATTTACCTAAGCAGCCGCACATGGTGTGCATATACGCAGTGACCATGCCGCTACATGTGTATGAGGAAAACCCCCTGAAAAAACCTCATACAAGGTAGACGGTAACGGGAATCAAACGCATTACCTCCCGAATGCTAAGCAGGTTGTGTCACCACTACGCTACTAGCTCGGTAATATTCCAAAGTACTGTTCTTTGCTCATTTATATTTAATCCAGATTTATTAGACAAAAAAACACAACCTTGCATAAATACAGACACCATAAAACTAAAACCAAATGCTTTACTTTTATTTTGAGTTGATACGTAAGATTTGTGCTCAAACCTCACAAACTAGTGCCATCTAACGGAGATTTAAGATGTATGGTTGCCGGGTATCGCTTACCCATTGATTCAATTTCATATATACCATTTTTAAGATATGATTCATCTATAACATTTGGTGAGTTTACATATCTGCAATGTTATTATTAAAAAGTACAAAGATATTAAGCTTTAAAATGATACCCAATTCCAATGCTAGCTTTTAAAAAATATCCTAAACTTCCCCTACGTAAAAATCCAACTAGTTCATTATTTCTCCATATTACTTCCATCCCCCATAAAGGAATTGTGTCATTAACAAAGCATAACACTCTTTTTCTTTTAACTCCGTTTCTCTGTGTGTCTTCCACATTCTTCTTTCCTATATAGTTTGCCTCACTATCACATAAATGCCCTAAATCTGCTTCAATTACATTATCTTGGCTTCTTATATCGAAATTCCAAAGATAACTACCTACAAAAATCAAATAATTTTGTTTTATCACTGGTGTGATGAGTATGCCTTTTTCAGAATTAAGCGCAGAAAATGCACGATAACCTGCTAACTTTAGATTAAATTGATTTCCAACGTCCATTATTTTGTTATACACGGGAATGGACGATTTATTAGGGACGTGAACTTCATACCCAAAGTTTCCAATAGTGTTTATCTTCATTACTCTGCATGAATGGCCATTGATCGTTACAATATCAGATTCTCCATGTGACAAGTTTTCAATATTATTAGAAGAATCGATTGCTTCTTGCAAAATTTCCTTGCTGAATAATCATGTTGAAAGAAAGGGTTATGTTTTAATGGCTATACCTTTCAGGCCCTTGTATCAGCAAGACTCCCACTTTATCAGAAACATTGGTTAATTTGGCGTTAAGGTGTTGCCTTTCAATTTGTTTTTTTAGATGACAAAAAGTACGATGGCCAGTGGAAGCGTCTGTGAGTATGTAGTACCCTTTGTCCTGAAATTTTTGCGCTAAAATGTGAACTACTCATGCTTATCAGTAATACTTTAAATGGTATTCCTGCCAATATTGGATCATTTCTGTTTAAGGCAACTATTTTAACATACCCCTCCATACCACCTTGATCATTTAAAGTACAGCTGTACGAAAATTTTGTACTGTCGCTGTCTAATCTAGCTGTGAATATTGATAAAGCAGCCCTTTCTGCATGTTTTCCAATTAGAAGCATTTTTCCGAAATGTGACAAATCAAATAGTGCAGCGTTTTTTCGCGCTGATAATGCTTCTTCGCGTATCTAAATAATTAGTGTTGATTTTAAAATTTTAAAACAAGTGTGCACTACCACTTGATGATTTTTAGAAAATCCAAACGTATATTCGCTTTCAACTTTGGTTTTGTAACGAATATCACTATTTTGAGAATGACCATAACACCCATACCAGTCATATTCACATACAGGAGCGATTTCATTCTTTAGAAAATATCCGGGTCTTTCCCATTCTTGAACTTGTTCCATTACGGCTCCACTTGTGACTAAAATCTAGTGTTAATTTAGCATTGGTACACATTAGATAAGGCTCAAACCTCGTGGAAAGGTGAAACTTTTAGATTACGCGCAGCTAAAGGTTGATTATTGGGGAAAACAATTGCGTAGTTCGTGGCGTATGCTTCATGGGTAGCTTGCGTTATGTACTTCTTACTAGTGCATAAATTTGGAGTAAATCTCCGAATATCGTAACTATGCATTGCTAAATCAGGTCGGCCATTTTTTATCCATTTAGCTAACTGTTCTCCACAACCCGTCCCCATCATCATTCCCGCTGAATTAAAGCCACATGCGTGAAATAAACCTAAAAACAATACTGTTTTCTTTGCTTTTAAATTAAATACTTACCCCCCAATCTAGGATCCTCTCCTAATATTGGTTTGTGGTCAGGAGTAAAAGCTTCGGGTCCGTATATATCATTTTTTATTCCAATCGTATTCAGAATTGGGCTTAGCTCACATGCTTTCTCAATGTGAATTCCGAAAACATCGTAATCCAGATTATATAGTCCAAAGGCGAAATCGTGTGGAACCTTGAAATCTTATTGAATAATTATTGTTGTAGTTAACGGTAATATTACCAACATTTTTTAGAACTACAGGGTTCATTTCGTAACCACCAATATAAATTCTGTCCCCTAAAGTTTTGTAGCATATGGATGCATCGTGATCACGTACGTTTGGTGTATTTTTCGTTTCAGGAATACTTTCAGTTATAACATATGCATGTTTAAAGGCGAGGAGCGGAATTTCTAAATTAACCATTTTTGCTATTGAAGTACTCCAAACTCCAGCTGAGTTGACCACACAATTGGTCTTGATTGTTCCATGACACGTTTTAACACCTGTAATTTTTTTAAAATTTGAACTTGACTCTACCAAGATGTCAATTACTGGGCAATTTTCTACAATCTGACATTTTATTATTTTTTGCTCGTGTTATAAAGTTATTACTCACTTTTGCTTGGCGTTTAAGAGCGGCTTTTGCAAGTGCCGTGCATAGCATGGTAGGGTCCAAACGTCCATCTTTCGGACTGTATAAAGCTGCAGTGAAAGATTTAGGATCAAGTATTGGGTGCATTTTCGCTGCTTCTAAAGGTGATATTACGTAGCTATCAATACCGAAGTATTTACCAATGGTGTGGAGCCGTTTGTATTCATTTAGTCGTTCCTAAGGTTACAAAATAGGTGGTACTTGCATCACAGTGTAAACGTACCTCAGTTCGCGCTATAAACAATCCACCATTTGTCTCGTACCCAGTACTTAAACCAGTTTCTTTTTCTATTTGAGGTAAAACTGTGGCAATTCGGCTTAAAAGCTCAATTTCAACATCATTAGGTCTTAGTCGCCAAAACAGCCCATTACTGTGCCACGTTGTTCCACTTGTGATTTTGTTCCTTTCCAATAGGACCGTATTTACACCAAGCAGTGATAGTTGGTAGAGTATATTACAACCCAAATTTCCACCCCCTTGATATTAATCTTATTAATTCTTTTAAGTATTAAAATTAGAACAGATGCACATACCTATAATCACAACATCCGCTTCTTTGGGTAAATTGTATGTGGAATTAAATGCAGAACTTTGTAAAAATGGCAATTTTTTATATCCAGTTATCAAAGAATGTTTATAAAGGAATCGAAACATTTTCCTAAGTTTTGTTGAGAAAGTTTGTCGGTGTATTAAAACTATTTCTGTTTGGATTTGATGTACGGAAATAGAATTTTATTTATAATTCGGGAATTATGTATTTTCATAAATAAATTTTTGTGAAATAAAACGTAAGCAAAGAAAAATAAAAAATATTCAAATATAAATACAAATCTAGCTAGATTTCTTTGTTTTTTACATTATTAATTTATGGCCACAAAGTTATAAACAGTGTATAAATAATTGCTTGGAACGCCTACTTAGCAGGCAACCTAACATACAACACTGTTGTAATTTAAAAAAAATATTTCGAAAATACCTATTTTAGACTGTAAATGTGCAACAGGGTGATTTACGTAGAACGTGTATTAGGGGTTCTTTAACATTTAGTTGGATTATAAATTTGTTATTCGATATCCTGTCATAATCGATCACGTCCGTTCTACCTAAAATACGTTTGTTCCTCCTGGGTGTGTCAAAAGTCGGTACCAACTTTTTTATTTTAAACCAAAACCTACGTTTTCTGACATAGTTCGATTCGCTTTTTAATTCCGAGCTTAGACAACTTAAGTTATGTTTACTTATCTATTATAGTTTTTGACATAGGTATGTGGATTTTTCTGTAAAAATTATCGCCGTAATAGTTTACGAAAAAATCTTACAAACCGTCCTACGTTAGGAAACCAAATTTGTAGAACATTTAGCTGGAAGTCCAGACTAACTATTGATGTCTCCTTGATGGTTCCATTTTGTGCCATATGGGCACTTGCGATTTTCAAATATCGCAATCAAAAATTCAATTTTTTCAAATAGCACCTACTATTTTTTACGTTGAATTTTAGGGCGAGTCACTTAAGCATTCTTACACCTAACTTCAAACTCTATCGAGTTATTCAATAAAGATCAAGAAATGCCTTACATTTCCCAGATAACCTTTGCTTTTTTGAGTATGCCATGAAAGTAAAATACAAGAAAAGAAAAGAAACAAAAACAAGACATTCTCTAATACTTTCAAGCATATCCGCAAGCCTCAATACCAACGATATCTTTGGAATTGAATTTTCATACTCTGTAATACAAACCATTTCACACCGTCACAAGCTGAATTCCCTTTCTTACATAATACTGCGAAAACTACACCCTGGTAACCTTCCCCGTAGGATAAACTTTTACGAGGATTTATTACTCAAAATACAAAAGCATGCTTGGACTCTTAGGAAACATAATTTGGACTGATGCGGCTGAGTTTTGTTAGCAGGACGTTTACAATAAAAAAATCCATATTTTGGGGCTTCTGAAAATCCACATATGGTGCTTGAAGTTGAAATTAAATTTCGAATAAATGTATTTTATCTGATAATGAACCAAGCGGTACCCTATGTTATGTACGATGTAAATTTAAACAGCGAAGATACTTAAAAAGTCTTCAAAATGTGGCAGAAACATTGCTCAAAAATTTGCCACTCGCTAGAGCTGCACGTTTGTGGTATCAGATGGATGTAGCATCACCGCACAAGACAAGAACTGTGGATACTAAATTAACATCCTTGTTCGATGACCGTTGGTGGGTACATCGAGGACTATTTCTGTGGCCTCTAAGATCTCCAGATCGTGCACCTTTAGACTTTTATGCTTGAGGTAGGGTCTGTTCATCACTAGCTCGCAATGTAGATAATTTGAGACTTAGAATAATACAAACTTTTGACAATCTCAATCCCAAAGTAGAATAATACAATATTTGAACAACAATGGTAGCCACATCGAACATTTACGTTAGAGTTATGTCAAGATTGTTGTTATTCATCATTAATAATTTGCCTTGTGTAATTAAATAAGAATTCAAATTTTTTATGAAATTGTTACAATTGTCTTTTGCTTCCATGGCATACTCGAAACAGCAAAGATTTTTTTGGCAATGTATAAGTAACTATAACTAACTCGCCCTAAAATTCAATCTTCTTTCGGATGGCGTAAAGTGTGATTTAAAAAATTAAGTTTTTGAAAATCGCCCTAATGCACGGTCTACGTAAATCACCCTGTATAATGATCTCTTTTAAATACAATTGATAATTTTGGCCACAGATGTTATACACGAAGTGTTTTTTTATGAAATATATTCGTAGGTGTACGTGTATGAGTATGACATTTAGTAATAATATGTTTAAAAAAAAGAAGAAAACTTCTATCCACGCTTTTGTAACCTGCAATTTCCGTGTCCGTGTCCGTGTCCGTGTCCGTGTCCGTGTCCGTGTCCGTGTCCGTGTCCGTGTCCGTGTCCGTGTCCGTGTCCGTGTCCGTGTTCGTGACCGTGTCCGTGTCCGTGTCCTTGTCCGTATCCGTGCCCGTGTCACTATATCATTACGCACATCACGCAGTTTTTCGTAGTAACTTTTAAATACTAATGAAGATCAAAATTAATCTACTTAAATGGAAACATTACCTGGCATAGATTATTATTGTTGTTTTTAAAATGTTGCCTACTTTTACTATAAACGTATTACAAGAGATAATTGTTCTAAAAATGTATTATTTATTTCTTGTTTATATTAGTGGTTGTATGAGTATGACATATTTAGTAATAACGTGTTGTTTTACGTTTTAAGAAAAAAACAAATTTTTTATCCATGCGTTGGAACCAGCATTTCCATTAAAAAAATACAGATGAGAACCAAATATTCCTTGAAAGTAGAGTGGGGTCCAGCATGCCAAATTTGACCAAAACGTCGACGACCATTTCGTCGAATACGCCCATTCTTCCGATAAAGGCAAAATATATTTTAATGGACCAAAAGCGACCATTTCGCTGACCACGCCAGTTCCACCGAATATTAGTATTGCACCATTACGCCTAATGTGACCAAAACACCCACGATCATTTCACCGAATTTTAATGTTGAACGATTACGCCGACAATGACCAAAGCGCCGAATGGCCAAAGCGCCGAGTGATTAAAGCGCCGAATTCCCAAAAACTCGAATGCCCAAAACGCCGACCAGGTAAGAGGATTAAATTTCTAGGTTGACAAGTCTTGTGTTGTTCCATATCAGATATATTGTTATCTGACAAAACATTGTAGTTGTGTTTACGACTTTGCCATTTAAATGACAACTGTGGTTACAAATGATTTTAAGGCTACGTGATCGTAAATGTTTTTGAAAGAGGTTAACGCAAAAACCGCTACAGTAATATTGCTAAAAAATTGATCGTTTTTTATCTTAACATAAACAAACGTATTCCCAAACTTTTTTTACAAAATATTCATTATTACTGGGTGTTCTGCTTTCTATGTCACTTAGTATATAATATTAACGGAAAATTATTTCTTTTTTGGATTTGAACTAGATATTTAATTGGAATTTAAGTAGTAGTTTTCAGTTGCAAATACTTTTACTACTTCAAGTTTTTCACAAACTAGGACTTACATTATGATTTGAATAAATTTTGTTAAATATGTTTTTGGTTGTGATATTTTTCATTGTAAGCCTTCGTCCGTTAGAGAGTGTTCTGATTTTCAAGGCGATTTAATAAGATGTATTAAAGACCTAGCTAATCTTTACTACAATAAAACTAGATTCCTAGTTTCTTATATACTTTTCCTAACTATTATAGCAGGTTAATATTTACGTTTTCAGGTTTCATACATTTATTTGACATCTTAATTAATTTTCAAGAACTGTTATGATTTACTGAAGAAGATAACTGTAATATTTATCGAAACATAAATATGTAAAGAATTAAAAAATAGACGTCTTCGTACCAAAAAACTAAGTATCCTGATTATGAATGATAATCATGAATCATAAACAAAATTTAAACAATATTTTGATTGTCCCTGTATCTTACACACGAGAGATAAAAATTTTCAAAATTAGATAGTGTTAAAAAAAAAAGTTGCGGCCCAACCTTCCCAGAAATGCAGCAGGAATAAATTGATTTTAGCCTTTTAGCGTTTAATTTTCATAATGCAATTTCATCCATATGGTTGAAGTATTCAATGCTGAAGGCTGCTATAAAAGTCTACAAAAACGTAGATAAAGTCCTGCCAGAAAAACAAAGTCCCTGCAGGTGGCGCTTTGATGTCGCCCTTGTCTGAAAGGTACATTCGGGTTAAAAAGTATCAAGGCGTTAAATTTAAATGTGACGTGCTGGTGATATTTAAATAATTCGAACAGTTAGGTCAATTGAATACTCAGTATTCGAATTACCATTAACGGAAATAATTATAAGCCACCTAGCTCATTTAATTTAATGAAAAATATTAATAGATTTACAAATAATCATCGAAATTAAATTGTTTAAAAGTTATTAATTAGATATAGAAAGCTAACAATAATTAAAAACAGGCAAATAACTATAAAACTGCTTAGCTCATAATTAATTTTATGAAAAACGTACAGAGATTTACAAATAAACATCGAAATTAAGTTATTTAAAAAAGTTATTAATAAAATATACTTAGAAATTGTATGCAAACATAACAAAAATTAACAACCGGCAAATAATTATCAAACCGCTTAGCTCATAATTCAAAACATTCAAGAGAATTTACAAATAAACATCGAAACCAAGTTTTAAAAATTATTAATAAAATATACTTAGACATTTTATGAAAGCTAACAAAAAAAACCGCTGCAAATTTTATCAATACTTGCACATCAAAACATCAGATTTTGTAAATTACAAGAATGCTTTTCGATCAGACATTTTATTTTCTAATACCAAAATTAAAAAAAAATCATATGGACGGGTTCCAAAATCGAGTTTTTTGAAAATACTTCGAAAATGATGAAATTTTTGAAAAAATTTTAAAAACACTTTTTGCGAGAAATTTGATTTTCTATCTAACGGTATTTCCACTTTTTTGATATGTTAAGTAATTCCAGAGATATTTGGGAAAAACCTGTTTTTTTAAAGTCACTGCTTTTTGCTAATACGTATATTGTAAACCGTTTGTTGTACAGAAAAATTATAGGGAAAAAATACTCACAATTATATTACCAATTACATATTAAAAGTAAAAAATATAAAAAAATATAAATTTACAAGAGTACCCCTTTCCTCATACCCCATTGAAAAACATAAAAACAATCAGTCGCTTTGGGCATTTGACGTCTATATGTGTGCCAAATTTCAAGTTGATAAGTTAAGTCTTTCGAAAGTTATGGAGTACACACACACACACACACACACCCACGCACTCACTCACGCACGCACGCACGGGCGCACGCACGCACGCACGAAACGCACGCACGACACGCAAAACGCACCAACAACACACACACACACCACACGCCACAACAGCACAACACGCACACACACACACCACACGCACACGACACACGCACACACCACACGCGCACACACACACACACACACAGAAGATTTTTTTGCTCAAATTTTGTTTTTAGACGTTTTCGAACAGTTTAAAGCGATTGAACAAATAAAATTTTTTTCAGCGATACAGTACTTCCCATCCGTTGGATGTGGAAGTAATTAATAACAGGCAAGTATATAATTAATTTTATGAAAAGGATTAAATTGAACCTCCTTCCTCTTTCGCGTTTCGAACCAAATTTTAAATTTCACTAACTAATTACTATTAACGGAAATAATTATAAACCACTTAGCTCATTTGATTTTATGAAAAATTTTGATAGATTTACAAATAAACATCGAAATTAAGTTATTTAAAAAAGTTATTAATAAAATATACTTAGAAATTTCATGAAAAAAATTAATAACAGGCAAGTTCATAATTAATTTTATGAAAAGGATTAAATTGAACCTCCTTCCTCTTCATCTTCGTCATCACTACTTGTTTCCTCGTCATCGGAAGAACCTGCGTTTACGTTGAAAGATAAACTTTCTACTGCTTCATCCAGCAATGCATCACGTTCCCACATTTCTTGTGCGACATTGTCAACGTGAGAACAATTCTTTTGCCAGTCCGACACGCTGATATCGGCAAAAGTGTTTCGAACAAAATTTTCAATTTTACTACCAGGTTGACCAACATTGTTCATAGCAACCTTGTGTTTTGCTAAACTCCAAATTAATTCTATCGAATTAAACTCACAATGATACGGTGACAAGCGAAGTACAGTGTGGCCGTGCTGCTTTAATAACTCAACATAGAAAGCTTTGTTGTAATTAAATTTCTCCACTAACTCTACCTATTCTGCTTTTCGCATTTCGCATGTTGTGGAAACCCCATTATTTTCGAGCCACTCACGAATAGTTGCCTTCCGGGCAGATTGCGTTGCTGGTTTATTAATTTGAACGCTGTGGTAAGCAGCGTTCTCCATGACGACAATACCATTCGGTGGTAGATTTGGAATTAGTTGTTTTTGTAACCAAGTCATGACGTTCGTATGGTTCATGTCGTGATGGTAGTCTGCTGACTTGCTATTGGACTTAAAGATCAACAATTCATTATTTACAAATCCATACGATCCACCAGCATGAACTATAATGTGCATTTGACCTGCTCGATTAGTTTGGTAAACTCCTGCTTCTTCCTCTGATTGCCAGCATTTGCTAACTCCATAGGTTGGATGAATGAAAGTTTCATCTAAATAAGTAACTGGTTTCTTGATATCCCCTAAAGAATTATTCCCCCGTAATTTCCGCGGTTTCGCGGCCACCTATAACAATTAAAAAAATTGTTAGAAACATGGTTTTTCTTTAAAATAAAATAAAATGATTGATTAATTTTTCCTGCGAGAGTTTAAAGGCAGTGTTTGAAGGCAGAGTCAAAAAGAGCGCTATGTTCGCTATATTGACTAAAAATTTATCACAACGGTTGTGTTATGACCTTTAATAATTGATTGTACTCAATAGAAAATATTCTTTGAATTTTTATTTATTTTTTCTCAATTGTTGTGTCAAATGTTGAAATTCGTCTACAAATTTTTGCATAATATGTGGCTACACGGTGTAGCACAGATAGTGAGCATAACATCAGCGAACGTAGCGTTCATAGCTAGCGCTCGGTTTGTCCGAGCCTAAAACTGAGGGGAACTAAGAGTTAGCGCGAAGGGAAGTTAAGCGAAACTAACTTGAGATAAACTAAACTAAGTGAAATAAAGCTACCCCGGCAATTAAACGCGAGATATGCAGTTGATTTGTAAAAGTACAAGAAAGACGTAGGTAACACGTAACATTCTTTTCGTTTGTTCAAATCCACGCCCTTTGTATTCATTTTAATTCGTCAAACTATGACATACGGCTGAACTTATTCCAGCAAAGAATTCGCTCGAATCAAAACAGAGCTAAACCGAGCGAAGATAAATATTGTTTTCGCTAGATTAATATTGCCTCGCTTAAGCGGCTTTTACATTTACGTGTACTCGGATTTTCTAGGATCCGAAGTCCTTTTCTCGAGAATGCAGTCTCTGTCATATTTAAAAATAAAAAAACACATACTCGAATACGACTAGGTACTCGGAAATATAAATGACGCTTTAGCGTTATTTGCCGTGATCGCATACGTTTATAATAAAGCTAATTTTTACAAAACTTAGCACCTAATGGCATTCCATTCTTTTCTGTTGCAAACGTTAAGCGAAAAATTAAAGAAATATTAATTGTGTTAGTCACGTTTTAAATCTCAGTAGCAAAGATTAGGAAGTAAAAAAGATAGGAAACGTAACGATCAAGCCGAAGGTAGCGACATCTATAGCTTCAGGTGTATTCGCACAAACAAGTCGATAACAAATAATTATAGGAAACTAAAATTTTGTTTACATGTCTATCATATGTTTATGACGCTCATGTAAAAATCGTTCTTGAATTGTTATATTTGTTTGTTATCTCGTTATATTTAATATTCATTGTGTTTTTTAACTTGTTACGTTAAATATCTTTGTGTATATAGTTTTTGTGCTTTTTAGTGTTAGTTAATTTTTATTTTGGAGCTTTATTATTATTTTTAAATACAGTGAGATTGAAAATAATATTAGTCAAAATTAACTGTGAATGTATACATACGTTCATTTTTTGGTTCAGTATTTACTACACTCGTCTTACCTACGTTTCCCATCTTCTCTTTCAGTAGTATGGGTTGCTAGGGTTAACACTGAATAAACCAAAATGTTGTTTATCAGAATTTGTGGTTTATGCTATATGATCTTTTTTTTATGCAGTCCAAGTAAAAATGAGTGAAAATAATTGGGAAACCGATTTGGAACAAGAAAAACTTTCTTCGGATGTGGAAGAACAGGTGATGGATGTAGTGGGTAAATTATTGCCCCAAAAATCGATGTTGATATACCAAAAAGAATATACGTACTTTCAAAGGTGGAAATGCGTAAAGAATATAAATCACGTGAGCGAAAAGGTACTTCTGGCATACTTTTCGGAAAAGTCAAAGAAAGTGAAACTATCAACATTGTGGTCGTATTACACGATGATAAAGTCTACGCTGCTAGTGAATGAAAATTGTTGACATTTCAAAGTACCTAAATAATATGTCAAGTGTATGTGCTCTGTCAAATAATTACACTTAATATTTTCAGATACAACAAACTGATTGCATTGCTGAAGAAGCTGAGTAATGGTTATAAGTCTAAAAAGTCCAAAGTCTTTGAATCGGACGATATGATATTTTTAAAAGAAGCTTCAGATGACGACTGAGATATTTTCGATCATCAACATTAGAACTTTCTAGCTTGTACAATTCATTCGACTGACACGCCCATACAAACCCAGTACCGCAACAACCTGGAATTTAAAAGCCAAATTATGAAGTCACCATTTCTAAATCATAATCGTCTCAGTTATTGACCCAAAAACTAAGCAAGATCGCTCATTTTGCATCACTGATAAGGAATGTGGTGTAAGTTTTTTGAATATTGTGAGAAAATACGTTGTTTTACGTCCTAAAAAAGTGTCTTACCAACAGTTCTTCTTCAACTATCGACAGAGAAAGTGTACAGTTCAACCTGTGGGTATAAATACCAAATTCAGAAATGTATACTGGTCATTGTTGTCGCCGTTCTACAACCACAATGCTGACAAATTCTGATGCTGACCTGATGGTAGTAAAGCGTATAGAGAGGTGGAAGTCATCTTCCATCGCCGAAACTTATATAGCGAAAAAAATTGATGTGTCAAAGAAAATACTTTGTGGAATAGAATGTTCATGTAACTCTACGTCGCGTCGTCTGCACGTTTTTCACATGAAACAGGTTCTGTTCCAAAATTTGATATTTCTGGAAATGTAAATTGCAATACTGAAGTTATTATTAATGCAAATAAAAATGAAAAATAAGTTGTATATTTCTATAAATAAAAATAAAAAATTAATAGTATATTATATATAGAGGGACTAAAGTGCAGAATTTAACCCCGCGTGTGGGGTTTGTTGCCTCGAGGGCGAAGCCCGAGGGCAACAACCACTCAAGGGATTTAGGCACTTTGGTCTCGAAGTATATACGCTATTTTTGCACTTCAAAGTATTTTTTTTATGTACAATAATTGCAAATTTGTTCGTGTCAATGTGTATAAAATTACCTAGAAATCTTGCTGTTTGAAAAAAAAAACAGTCGGTTAGCATGGGAATTAGTAAACAGCGGTAGCCATATTTGAAAAAATTTTTACAAAAGGGTAATAAATATGTACGACGAATTTGATCTAGAAAAAGCCGCTGAAGAGGCTTTACAAGACTTACTCACATCCAAATCTCGTAAAATTTACGAAGAGTATGATATATTTTTAAAGTGGTGCTGTGAAAAGAAAATTACAAATTTTAACGAAGATGCTTTGCTGGTATTTTTTAATGAAAAGGTAAACAAATTTGCTGCTTCTACATTGTGGGCCCAGTATTCAATGTTAAAACTATGCTTAACGTTAAACATAATGTTGATATAAGTAAATTCCACAAATTGACGACGCTTCTGAAAAGGAAAAATTTTGGTTACAAAGCGAAGAAGTCAAAGGTACTAACTATAGAACAGATTGATACGTTTCTAAAGGAAGCTTCAGATGACACATTTTTAATGACAAAAGTGAGTATGTCCAAAAATCATTGTACCTACTTTTAAAAATTATTTTTTTGTAGGTAGCACTCATACTTGGTGTGGCAGGGGCTTGTGGAGGATTTGAATTAGTCGAATTGTCAATTAATGATGTGACTGATTTGGGCAACAGACTTCTTGTTAACATCAGAACTACCGAAAATGGAACAGAGAGGAACGTCGTTGTAGAAGATTCAGATAAAACTATCATTAGTTATACAAAAATCTGCAAGAAACATATGTCATTGAGAAAAGCCGAAACTACCCATTCAAGATTTTTTGTTCGTTACGTTAACAAGCAGTATACAGTGCAACCTGCAGGAAAGAATATATTTGGAAAATTGCCCCAGAAAGTTGCACATTCCTAAACCTACCAGATACGTTGTGATACACAGGACATTATTGGCGGCGAACCTCTGCGTCTCTACTAGCTGATTCAGGTGCGACTGTTGACGTTTTAAAAAGACATGGGGATGGAAGTCTGCAACTGTTGCAGAAGGGTATGTTAAAATCTCCTGAATAATAAGAACCTTATCGCCGAAAAAATTTTGGAGGTGGAGGTGATCAAAAACACCAGCTACCTCACTCCCAGGACCCTCGTGCCAATCTGAACGGTCCACAGGCACTGATTTATTTGGAAATGCGTTCAACCTTACATCCAGCAGTATCGTTTCGGAAATCAATCGTCCGATATTTATGAATTGTAATAATATTAATGTTAATGTTTCGTAAAAAATTAATAAAAATATTTGAAGTTTGATACCTGTCAATGAACTCTCTAGGGGTTCAGTCCATATTTAATCCCTAGGAATAAATGACCCACTTTAGTCCCTATAGACAGAGGCTAAAGTATCTATTTTTGTAATCGTTACTTTTAATACATAAAGAGAAAAGTGGTATATAACTAAATATATAAACTTTTTATTTATGTATTTAATTTGACATTTGTCAACAAATATTTCAAAATTTAGTTTTTTCTAATTTTATGTGAACGATTACAAAAATGTATTCTAACACGTGCTTGTCACCTTTTGGTGCTCCCATATTTTATCTCGGCTACGCCTCGGGTAAAAAGAACAGCCTCGCACCAAGAAATGTGTAAACAGCGCACTAGTTGAAATCTACTATTAGTCTCGGAAGTGCAAAAATACTTTTTCCGCCTTTCGATATGTTATCAAATCATTACAACCACGTTAATTTAGATGTAATGTTACCCATTACTCCCATAGGCCCGTAATAACTTTCCCGTTACCATCGAAACTGAAAATTCTTTAGATAGAGACAGAAAATTATTAATAAATGCGCTAGAAAGATGTAAATTTACCTTTCTCGAAATTTAGTTGCCATGAAATAAATGCGTAGATGGTTTGTCAAATAAACGTCAGTCTGACAATTAAGTAATATGTATTTAATAAAAATGCTGTTTGCAATTATAGTGCAAAATAAAATCTCTTCAGGCGGAAAAATATTGTACGCGCTACAGGAGTAATGTGGTTACAGTCTCAGCTTGTTACGCCCTCAGCTACGCTTCGGGCGCAACCTCAAGCTTCGACTGTAAAATGCCACATTACTCCCTAGCAGCGTAAATAACTATTTCCGACGACCACTATGAAATGTATTGAATTCTGCACCGTTTTTGTTACTGAAAGTGGGAGATTGCGAATGGAGGGAGTTACTGTGTAAAATATAAAATCAATCTGATTGGCTGTCAGCGATGTTGAAAATTAATTATGAATTAAAATTTTCAACATTGGTAGTGCAATCATGGTTACCAATGAAATTTGACATTTGTCATTTGTGAATTCTGAGATTGACGAACATATCCAAGTAAAACAGTTCCAACTTTGAATAAAAAATGGAATTTAACAATAATGAAAGCGACAGTGATAATTATGAAAACCTTACCCCTTCGGAAATCGCAGAAAAAGCCGCAAAAGCATGTGAGAATTTGTTACCATCAATGTCGAATGAGCGTTATGAATATGCTTATAAACAATTCATGGACTGGAGACTTAAAAGTAAAGTAAATTCTTTTTCTGAAGAAGTATTACTGGCATATTTCGGCGACCTCAGTGCAAAATATAAATCCAGTACGTTGCCGTCAATATGTTCAATGCTTCGAGGAACCTTAATAACAAAACATGATGTCAACATTGCTTCGTATCCCAAGTTAAAAGATCTGTTAAAGAAGCAGTCAGTAAATTATGTGCCAAAAAAGCAAATGTCTTACCAACAGTTCTTCTTCAACTATCGACAGAGAAAGTGTACAGTTCAACCTGTGGGTATAAATACCAAATTCAGAAATGTATACTGGTCATTGTTGTCGCCGTTCTACAACCACAATGCTGACAAATTCTGATGCTGACCTGATGGTAGTAAAGCGTATAGAGAGGTGGAAGTCATCTTCCATCGCCGAAACTTATATAGCGAAAAAAATTGATGTGTCAAAGAAAATACTTTGTGGAATAGAATGTTCATGTAACTCTACGTCGCGTCGTCTGCACGTTTTTCACATGAAACAGGTTCTGTTCCAAAATTTGATATTTCTGGAAATGTAAATTGCAATACTGAAGTTATTATTAATGCAAATAAAAATGAAAAATAAGTTGTATATTTCTATAAATAAAAATAAAAAAAATTAATAGTATATTATATATAGAGGGACTAAAGTGCAGAATTTAACCCCACGAGTGGGGTTTGTTGCCTCGAGGGCGAAGCCCGAGGGCAACAACCACTCAAGGGATTTAGGCACTTTGGTCCCGAAGTATATACGCTATTTTTTGCACTTCCAAAGTATTTTTTTTTTATGTACAATAATTCCAAATTTGTTCGTGTTAATGTGACAAATGTGTATAAAATTATCTAGAAATCTTGCTATTTGAAAAAAAAAACAGTCGGTTAGCATGGGAATTAGTAAACAGCGGTAGCCATATTTGAAAAAATTTTTACAAAAGGGTAATAAATATGTACGACGAATTTGATCTAGAAAAAGCCGCTGAAGAGGCTTTAGAAGACTTACTCACATCCAAATCTCGTAAAATTTACGAAGAGTATGATATATTCTTAAAGTGGTGCTGTGAACAGAAAATTACAAATTTTAACGAAGATGCTTTGCTGGTATTTTTTAATGAAAAGGTAAACAAATTTGCTGCTTCTACATTGTGGGCCCAGTATTCAATGTTAAAACTTTGCTTAACGTTAAACATAATGTAGATATAAGTAAATTCAACAAATTGACGACGCTTCTGATAAGGAAAAATTTTGGTTACAAAGCGAAGAAGTCAAAGGTACTAACTATAGAACAGATTGATACGTTTCTAAAGGAAGCTTCAGATGACACATTTTTAATGACAAAAGTGAGTATGTCCAAAAATCATTGTACCTACTTTTAAAAATGATTTGTTTGTAGGTAGCACTCATATTTGGTGTAGCAGGGACTTGTAGAGGACTTGAATTAGTCGAATTGTCAATTAATGATGTGACTGATTTGGGCAACAGAATTCTTGTTAACATTAGAACTACCGAAAATGGAACAGCGAGGAACTTCGTTGTAGAAGATTCAGATAAAACTATCATTAGTTATACAAAAATCTGCAAGAAATATATGTCATTGAGAAAAGCCCCATTCAAGATTTTTTGTTCGTTACGCTAACAAGCAGTGTACAGTGCAACCTGCAGGAAAGAATATATTTGGAAAATTGCTCCAGAAAGTTGCAACATTCCTAAACCTACCAGATGCGTTGTCATACACAGGCGGTGAACCTCTGCATCTTAACTAGCTGATTCAGGTGCGACTGTTGACGTTTTAAAAAGACATGGGGGATGGAAGTCTGCAACTGTTGCAGAAGGGTATGTGAAAAATCTCCCTGAATAATAAGAACCTTATCGCCGGAAACATTTTTGGAGGTGGAGGTGATCAAAAAACACCAGCTACCGTACTCACAGGACCCTCGTGCCAATCTGAACGGCCCACAGGCACTGATTCATTTGGAAATGCGTTCAACCTTACATACAGCAGTATCGTTTCGGAAATCAATCGTCCGATATTTATTAATTGTAATAATATTAATGTTAGTTTTGTAAAAAAATTAATAAAAAATATTTGAAGTTTGATATATGTCAATGAACTCTCTAGGGGTTCAATCCATATTTAATCCCTAGGGAATAAATGACCCACTTTAGTCCCTATAGACAGAGGCTAAAGTATCTATTTTAGTCTCGGAAGTGCAAAAAATACTTTATCTATCCTTGCTGTTAATATTCAACTTTACCTACCCTTGCGCTTAAAGTGAAACTTGATCTATTGATTTGGGTTTTTCAAAGCACACTTTAACATTTGCTATAGAAAAAAAGCTATTTTATTCCACTAGTGAACAATAGCTCACTTTGTATGCTTCATAAGTATGGATAAAACACCAATTATAATGTGATTGTCGTTTAAAAACTGAACACATTTTGAATATAAAACATACGTAATAAAAACTTCCATCAATACCGAATTGTGATTTAAGTTGCCTAACAAACACATATTTTCAATACTTTCACACTTCCGGTAAAATTTTTGCGTGTCATAATTCTCTAAACTATAAATAAATCATCCTTCTTGCAACAATGCGCACATAAAACAGATTCATTAAAATTAGTCAAAAAGTAACTGTATTTGTACTAATCTCTTTCCGCGAATTGAATGATATATAAGCCTACACATTTTTTAACGTCCTACGAATCATAACTATCCAAATTTACACAAATCGACCTTGACAACGAAAAGCAAGGTTTCGCTGCCTACATTTTGCTATTATATAAATAAAATTGTTTAAAAATAGTTACTAATAATAATACATGGGCGTAAAAATTTCGAAAGGAAGTTTGTGGAAATCGATTTTTTTTTTAATTATTGTTTCCATTTCAATAGATCAATTTTTTTGTTAGTATTAATATCATTTAATTATAAAAAAAGATACTAAATTAAATGCGATATGGCAGACGACCATTATTATGGTTTACCACATCCGAACCTACTTCTTTTAATAAGATTTGGCTCCTTATTTTTTTAATTTCCTCTTTAAAAAATTAAAATTTCTAGAAATTGTTAAGAACGATTAATTGCTTAGAATAGAAAATGATGTAAATGAGGTTGGTTTGTCTACAATTTCATTGACATTAAAAAAATTCAAAGCGAAAATTATAGGTTGGTTTAATTTTTTATAAATACCCCTTAAGATAAATTAAAGCAGGAAGCTCTTAAATAATAGTTCATAAGCCTAAAATTTGTTTTTATAGTTTTACAGCGTAGTCTTTGTCCATTATAATCGTTTTATAAATAATAACAATAGATACTTTTAGATGATGAAAAATGTGTTCTTGATAGTTACTAAAGACAATCTATCGCGTGTACCTGGCTTTTCTTTTTTTTACATCTCTGTCAATTATAAACGTTGCTTAATTTGGGCGTATGCAGTTAGAACCCGACACAAACATTTCGCAGTCCTGATTCGTGTTTTGCCTTTTTTATTTGCAAAGTTTTGCAGTTATCTATTAATGATTTAAAGCAGGGCTGTCCAACTGCAAGTGCTCCAAGGGCCGCTTTAAAAAAATGCGTTTTGGAGGGCCGCATTACAAAATACTTCGTATGCAACTTTATCAGTTAGTTTTAATAGGTATGGTATATAAATAAAAAACTCGTTTGTATTATTATTTTAATTTATTAAAAAAAATATCTACTTACAAAAAATTAGTGAGAAATTTGAGGATGTTGATTTTCACTAACTAATGCATCAATATTAACTTCAATATTTGTTGTTGATAAACGAAGCAACTGAGTAAGTGACTTATCAGAGAGGAACATCTATATTTTGACTTTATAAACTTCATATTGGAAAAGCTGCTTTCGCAAAGATACGTGCTTCCCAGCATAGAGCCCAGTGTAAGCCCTAAGTTTCGCAAGTTGGGATATCGTTCTTCTGGCAGCAACTTGAAAAAGTCCAATCCAGTTTCAGTTCTGCCTTGGTAAAAAGGATCTGATTGCACGTCACACAATTCCAGTTGAAGTTCTGCTCTGCTTACATTCTCAACTGAAATTATAAGGGGCTGGGTGAAAACTAAAATCTCTCTTTCTATTTGTTTAAAATCGCTAAATCGTTTATCAAATTCTTCTGCAACTGTGTCAATGTATTTTATGTGAGGTAAATTTGAAACTTACTCAAAATCCTTTATTTCTTCAGAATGCTCTTTACAACTTGGAAAAAATGAAGAATCTTTTTTTCTAATGAAGACTTGAAAAGCTTAATCTTATTCTTAAATCCATTTATGTGTCCAAATAAGTTGGCAATATTCTGCTGTTTTCCTTGTAGCTTCTAATTCAATTCGTTAAGGTGAGATGTCAGGTCTGTTAAAAATGCAAGGTCTGCTGAAAATTGTGCATCTACCATTTGATTTTCCAGTTCCGTAGTGTTGGACTTGACTTCATCTTTAAGGAAAATAGGAATCTCCTTGTGTAGAGCGAAGAATCGTTGCAAACAATTTCCGGCGCTTAACCAACGAATATCGGTGTGAAGTAACGAGTCCCCAAATGTAGCATCTACTTCGGCTAAAAAATCGCGAAACTTTCTGTGGGTCAAAGCACGATTGCCCCCTCTAATAATATTAGTTATTTTAACAACCACTTTCATGACATTCATTTGACGTGAGGATTTTTCACATAGGGCCTCTTGGTGAATAATACAGTGTATCACAGGACAGTTGATGTTATTTTGTTTCAAGAGTCCTGCAAATCCAATTTCAGTTCCTATCATACTTCTGGCTCCATCAGTAACAATACAGGAACATTTATCGAATCCCCGTAGTCTGATACCACCTTATTTACAGCTTCAAAAATATCTGTACCCTTGGTTGTACCATGGAGAGGAATGAGATCAAGCAACTCCTCTGCTACACTGAAGTCGTTTTGAATAGTTCGGATAAAAATTACAAGCTGGCTAATGTCGGACAGATCAGTGCTTTCATCCAGGCACAGCAAAAAGTATTTACATCCTTCAACCATGTTATGCAGTTTTTTGTATACATATTGATTGATATGGTTCACCCGTCTTGCAATTGTTTGATGCGACACTGAGACTGTTTCGATTTTTTCGGCAATTTTTGTTTCATTGAATTGTTTTTTAATTAGCACTCCATCACTAAAAGGTTTCTTCGCTCTGACAGTTTCCAACGCTACTTCGTAAGAAGCGCTTGTTATCAGTGTCAGATTTAAAAAAAAATGTTGTTTGTTGTTTGAGTTTTTTCTTATAATTCGTAATGATAGCCTTTCTTGACTCCCCTGTATATTGATGAAATGTTTTCTCGTGTAACGTAGTGTAATGTCTTTTCATATTATATTCTTTGGGAACCGATAGTACTTGCATACAAATAATGCACTGAAATTTATTATTGTTGTTTGTGATTAAATAGTCTCATTCCCAACGGTCATTATAAACTCGATGTTCGTTCGTTATTTTTCTTTTCTGCGAAGACATATTTCACCGAGTATTTCACTTAAAAAGGCCTTAGAATTGATGCGTACTACACAGTACAACAATTATTAACTAACTCTGCCCGTCCCGCTTGACTCAACCTCTTTATATATAGCGCGTGGCTTCTCGAATATTCGAGAGTGACCGAGTAAGATCGGTTCGATTTCCAGTAACTTCGCTGCGACCGTCTATCCGTCGCCAGTGGCGTCACACGTTATTTTATTTGTATTTTATGATTTATGTAACAATTGTACATATTTCGTATTTGAAGGTAAGTTATACATTGAGAAGCCCGCTCCGCGGGCCGCAGCACTGAATTTTAAAGAGTTCCGGCGATTAACACGTTCCGTATAGAACGGCATTTGCCGCGCGATGTGCTGGGACAAGACGGGATATCCCGACGGATTACTAATGTTATTATGAGTACACCGTAGCGTTTGCAAACAGCGCTGCCTATGATTTCTAAGAGATGGATGCTTTCCCAGAAAAGGAAAAGCAAAAGACCACGTGTTTCATTCGCTCCCCAAGGGGGATGACGGGCTGCTTGAACTTTCCAAGCTCCTTCAGCCACAATCATGGATTCCCGATATACATACATTTGTTTTCAATTTTTGTCTATCGTTACCTTAATTTAAGTTCCGAAATTTGTATTATTATTACTGAATATATTTACACTACATTAGTATCTTGCGGTACCTTTTTTTCTTTCAATAATTAAATTTTGGAATGTATTTCGATATTTTCTCTTTAGTCTACATAATTACGAGTACCTCTGTATATAGTGTATGGTCTAAGTTTTGTGCGCAAATGCGAACAGAACAGCATAATTCATTTCCTTTCCGTTTCTTCTGCCGTCCAGTTCAGTACGTATCTTTTTTAAGTTTTGCTTCCCTTTTATAAGGCATGTAAGGCTTCTAATAACATTTTTGTATATATTATATTTATTACGGAACAACGAAAGGGTACAGGTATACGCCTCTACATTAAGGAAATCGCTTGTGTTAAGAAAAAGCTGAAATTTTAATGAATTGCGTATTTGCAAAGGCGAGGTGGTGACGTCATGAAGTTAACCACTTAGCATCCAGTTCCGTAATATTACGGGCCTCAGTATATAAGACAAAAAATCCACTTCCGAATATTACGGATTGGAAAATTTTCGATTGTCTTATCTTAGTTCACCACGTACTAAGTCGTATCGTACGTACAGCAGTGACTGAAGCTACATATAATCTCTTTCCCGCCTGGTAATGTTCGAAGTGGGGTTGCGAGGAACAAAGCGACCATTGAAAGTGTATAATAAAATGAGTTCTGAAGAATCTGATACTGACAATTGGTTGGAGGAAGAGTATGAAGGCGACTCTGACGAATCTTCATCCTCGAATGATGCAATTAGTAGTGAGTCGTCTGATTCAGAAAATGATGTTGGCATGAGTTCAGCAAGGACGTGGTATGGTATAAGTACTACTGATCCACCTCATAAACCCACCAGATTTAATTTTTCTGCTACTAGTTCACTAAATTTCGCTGTAGATAAAGATGCAACAAAAGACATTTTGAAAATTTATCAAGTTGTTTTTCGAAGGTGCATTTTTTGAAATCGTTGTAAGTGAAACAAATAGGGATGCGGAATCGCACACCAATAACTGGATTCCTACCAATAAGAACGAAATATTTTTGTTTACTGCAGTAAATCCTTTGATGTCACTTATAAAGAAACCGAAGTAGCAAGATTACTGGTCGAAACGAAGCACCATGGAGACACCCAATCCGAGGATTATGACAAGAAAACGTTTTGTTAAACTTGTAACGAGGCCAATTTTGACCCACAGTTTTGGAATTACTACAAAGAAGGTTTCAAGAATTATATACACCAGATCGAGATGTAACAATAGATGAAAGCTTACTTATGTTCAAAGGACGTATCGGGTGGAATACACTCCACTGAAACGTGCCAGATTTGGTATAAAATCGTATTTGTTATGCGAGTCCAAATCAGGTTACATATGGTCAATGATTGTGTACACTGGAAAAGGAACTGCTTTCGATAATGAGTGTTGTGGTCATCCGATTTCCACTCAAATAGTGCTGTCACTGATGAAACCATTGTTGGACAAAGGCTACTGTCTCACTACAGACAATTTTTACACCAGTCCACTCGGCTTATATTTTATTACGTCATAAAACAGACACTTATGAAACCGTCAAACCCAAACGAAAAGAAATGCCTATAGAGCTGCAGAAAACAAAGCTAAAACCGGGAGAGATTGTGGCCTGTCAACGGGGTAAAGTAATGGTAATGAAGTGGCGAGATAAGAAAGATGTTTGCCTTTTGTTTACGGTTCATACATGTCATATGGTTGACTGTACTGGAAAACACAACTGTGAAACCAAAAGAAAACCTGCTGTAGTTACTGGTTATAATGACACAATGGGCCGTGTGGACCGAGTAGACCAACACCTAGCAGGCTACACAATAATCAGAAAACGTGGTAAGCGTTATTACAAAAAAAAAAATTTACACCTTGTCGAGTTTGCTTTATGGAACTCATACGTTTTATATAAGAAGTGTGAGGGAAAATTATCACACTTGGAATACCGAATGGAATTTATAGAAAAAATTATTGAAACTTGTGGAAAAGAACTGATAAATCGGCAAAGTCGTAGAAGATCGCCTGCAACAGTAAAAAAATTAGACGCCACTCGCATGTGTGTCGTGTGCTCAAAAAAGCTCAAAGACAAAAATAAAAAGATACGGCGGGAGTCAAGATACCAGTGTTCAGTCTGTGACGTTGGACTGTGTGTTGCGCCATGTTTTCGTTTATATCATTCCAAAGTCGATTTTTGGGTAGAATAATTTTTTTTTCAAAACCCGTAGTATTACGGAACTGGGCTTATTACTATTTTTACTAAAGATTTTCTTCCTTAATTTTGACTTTTTTCAATAAAACTTTAATTTAAAGATTTAGTTTTTTATTAAACTTCATTTCGGGTATTAACAAAAAATAGGAATTCTTTGGCACATTTTGCATTTTAATTGTGATCTTAAGTGGTTAAATAAAATGGCGTGGATATTTATTTTGAAGGATTAAAAATGAAGGGACCTTTGGGTTGTGTGATATTGCATGGTATTAGTACGCCTGCTGTTAGTAGTCTGGTCTACCCTTCATATTGGAAATAAAGCAACATCGAATTTAGTGGCTTGAGTCTACATTTCGTTCTTTTGTACGTTAGTCAGGATAATTGGAAATTACCGTCTCGTATTATATGTTTATTTTATGAATGGGAAATGAGTTTCTCATGCTACAGTTCGCTTTGGGAGGAGGTTGGTATATTTATTTTGAGTGCATGTAAGTAATACGTATCCCTTTAATAAGTTTAAGGAAATAACAAATCAGTATAGTGTGTTGATACGGTTATAAAGGTACAGCTGGTGTCTGTTTCTAAGATAAAAATATTTGAGTTCATAACCTATAGTACTGTAACATTTATTGACATAGGTCAGTATATGTTTCATTGTTATTGAATACAGTGTTGATCATATTACATTTTAAATTTTAAGTAAATATAGATTATATGCTAATATGTAATTAAAAATTATTATTAATTTTATTAAATACATAAATAAAAAGTTTACCTCGAATAGTGTTTGAACCTACGACCTGTACTTTGCTAGAGTACCGCGCTAACAAACTGTACCATCAAGGTTCAAGTCCCAATCGATGTAAATTTTGTCTTTATGTATGTAGAACTGATGTAAATTCTAAATATAAAGAGATTACAATCAAATTACTTACATTAATGGAATGTGAGCCTGCAATATCGCAAGGATTCACATCAAATCAAAGCATATGAACGAATAAGTTCAAAGATATTATATGCTAATATAGTTGTGTTAAGTTTAATGTTGAAAATCTTTACGAGAAATATCGTTTTAGAATTGAGTAAAATACTCAATCGATTTAGTTATTTTATGCTGAAATTATTCAGACATTTTGCTTTATTAAATATACATATAAATACAGTTGTTTAGTGTTTATTGAGATTACCTATTCTGCTATTAAGGTACAACTTTCTCAACTTTTGCTGTATTTTAATCATTAAACCTATAAATTGAGTGGCGTCCAAAAAAACAAATTTTTTACTGGTTATACCTATGGATATATCTCTGTCACCCTCACGATTTGTTCAAAAGGAGTTCTCAATTACAGTATGTTTCATAAATTTGTACCTCACTGAGCTAGACCGTGGTACAATTTACCTTTTTATGATACCGATCGATCACCACCTAATTCATTATTTGTTATAACATTAAGTGTGGTGGGATTAAGCATATGGTGTGCATATACGCAGTAACCAAAAACAAAATTACGTGTAATGTCCATGCACGCGTTCTAGTGACTTTAACCTACCAATACTTTTTTAACAAGCGCACTGTTTGCTGTTTATCTGTGTTTGTGTACGCATCTATAGAGTGTTTCAAGCGTTTTAAATACTAGAAAAAGTGGTTGCTACATAAAAGCAAGTACCTAGGTAATGGTAGTTTGCACAAACACAGACTATGTAATTCGACGATTGATTTTATTTACAGCAAATCATGGATGAAGTAAGCACTCCCGACACGGAAGAATCATTCGGATCGGAACCGTTCAGCGCTGATGATGATATTGCTGATCCTACTTGTATCTCAGAAAATGAATGCTCAAAACATCTCAGATGGTTCTATATCAGATGGGAATAATATCTGCCAAACTATTGCTCACCATACTGATCCTGTCACCAATCATGTGACTGGAGATAATCAACTGATTGACGACGAGTGGCAAGACGATATCGACGATATACCAGATTTTCATCTTGGCAGCTCGAAGTCTGGAGTGCACTTCCAATTTCAAACTATTCCCACCGCTATACAGTATTTTGAAAAAATTTGGAACGATGCCGTTATGAACACGATACTAACATCCATGAATAAATAGTCCACAGCCTTATGTAAAACAGGAAGACAACAGAAAACACAGTTGACATTCAACAATAAAGCCAATCACCATACAGAAGTTGAGCCAATTTTTGGCACTGTGCATTCTCCGGGGTCATTATAAGTTTCCTTCAATTAGAAAATGGGTTAGCATGGATCCACCAAATTAATGTCCCTTATCTCATTACAAAATGTCAGGGAGGTGCTTTCAACAGTTACTATGAGTATTTAGTGGTGCCAGTACTTAAGCAGCTAATCTTAGAGACAAACAAAACAATACAAGTCCGTTGTTGAAAAAAATACTTCAAACATTTAGAGATGCCTATTAACCCACGGAGAAATTGTCACTAGATGAGTCTCCTACACTATTTCGTGGCCGCCTAAGCTTTAGACAATATATAAAAGGCAAAAAGGCTTGGTATGAGATAAAATTTCACTCTGTGTGCACTACAAACGGCTATGTTTTAAATATGCAGATTTATTCGGGAAAAAGCGAAGAGACTGTCAAAAATTGAAACATTAGTTACTTCTCCATTAGAATAGTGCGAGACTCTACGAAGGAAAACACATACGACTGTAACTCTGCGCGCAAACAGAAGAAATAATACAAAGGAATTAACAAAATTAAAGCAAAAAAGGGAGAGCATAAATGACGAAGGTGTGGAAAAGTGTACGTGTCAAAGACGAGGCAACACCGTGACGTTTTATGTTTGACAATTAAATACCACCCTGATCTTGTTCCAGTCAAAAAATAACCGGTTCGAACAGAAAGGTAAAACTAAACAATGTCTCTTGGATTTAACATATTTCCATAGGGACAGGACCGCATAAACCGCTTATGTTTTTTTTGCAAAAAAAAACACAGAACATAGCGTGTGGTTATTGCGATTTATTTTTTGGTCGATAAATACCTTTATTTTTAATATTTTTGGTAATGACTTTCTTCAGCCTTTAGTTTTCACTTACTATCGGCGAACGTGTTAATGGTTCCAAGTTTGAGCCTGAAGAATGGTTTCCAACTTTATATGCGATCTTAAAATCGAACAGTTCTGAATAGTTCATTTGCTTTGCTTTTGTGGGTAGGGTGACTGTGGCAGTAACGGACACTACACCCATTAACGGATTCTCATGCCTGAAAATGAGCATTGATTTCAAAAAGAAAATTTCAAAATAGTTTTGTTTAGGAGCTATGTTGTTGATGTAGTTTTAGAACACGTCACCCTTGAAGTTATACGCATATAACTTCAGTCTTGTAGGAGTAGTGGAAATTTTAACCACGCTTGCGCCATTTAACAGCTGTTTTAAGTATTTCAGACGTTGGATATCAAAATTTAAAAATTTTTGTTGAGCAGACGTTTTGTGCTTTGATACGGTAAGTCAAATATATATTATACATATAATTAAAAACACGAAATTAAAAAGGTAGAATTTTTTGTGTGGGGTGCGCTTTACCTAAACACGAAATTCAACAATGCAAAATAAAGGGTTCTGGGGGTGTCCATTATTGAAGAAAATAAATGTAGTAATTGCCACCTATCTAATTTGAAATTAAATACCTAGGCACGTATCCTATCAAGACGTTGAGTTAGATTTGTATTTGTTGCAAGTACAAAGAAAAGAAGCCCAATCGAAAAGGAACCAGATAAAAAGGAAATTTTTTGCAAATTCTGATAACAATACCCAAAATGCAATACAAGCGGTAAAAAACGACTTAAGTTGGAGTAATCTAATCAGAAAATTACCAGGTACTGTTCTTCTTCAGAGAAAAAATGGACCCTCGATCAGAATTATCTAAAACAGAAAAAAATACGTTAGTTACAAACAAAATAAACCTTCGTACCACACGAAAATCAAAAAAAGTGTTCCAATAGCTAAGCTATCATCATCAGCGGTCGACTGCTGATGATGATAGCTTAGCTACTAAAACGCGCTTCGGTGTTTTTTTTTTGTGTGGTACGTGGGGGTATTTTGTTTATTACAAATCTTGCCACAGTTCCACTGTTACAAATTTTTCAATACGTTAGTTATATGGATTCTTGCCATGGTGTATAAATGCTTCCCTGTTCATAAAACTAACTTTCTTCTTTGAGACAAAAAATTTGTAGAAGATACTGGTAGAAAAACTCGATACGTTAGTGTATCTAAAACCTCCTCCCGATCATGGTTTGATGGATTTCTAAAACGCCAATGGACTAGCTGCAATTACGCAAGATCGTATTTATGGTTGGTTGGTGAGATATCAGATTACTTCAAACAAAAATATCTGCAATCTAGAGCCTAACAACATATTCAATGGTGATGAATCGGGATTTGCGTTGTGCCCAAAAAGTGGCAAAGTTTTGGGACCAGCCAGAACGACAGAAGATTTTTTATGAAAGAGTCACTTATGAAAAGGAACAAATAACAGTGATGGTCACAGTTTCAGCTAATGGAATGGTAGTACCATCAATGCTCATTTTCCGTATAAAATGGTGCCAAAGCCATTTTGCATCTGTTCCAGACTCCTAGACACTTAGTAAGTGAGATTCTGAATGGATCACTGAAGCGCTCTATGAATATATTTCAAATAATTTTATACTTTTTAAAATCATCGGAGATTATTTAACCAGTTGTACTTTTTGAAGATGGACATCGTTTTCACATGATGCAACAAGTAGGTCAGATTTGTGAGCGGAACGGTGTGATTCTAATATCCCTTTTCCAAACAGGACAAATATTATGCAACTAGCAGATGTAATTGTATTTAAACCCCTTCTGTTAAGAAATTTCAAAATTGTCGTCGATACACTTTGGCCAATTTTAAAAAGTTTTTGATCAATTTGCTACAGCAAACACAATCCAAAGTAGGTTTAGAAGAACTGATTTATTCCCGTCCACTAAAGATAATGTAGACTTACAGTAAACGTATTCCCAATAAAAAACTTAAACCGCTTGATAACAATCCAAACAGTAACAAGAATAACACGGCACTAGAAATCATTGAAAGAAAGAACTGAACCCATTCCTGGATACACATTAAACTGGTGCAGAGTGGATTGAAAATATAGAATCAGTTAACTTATATAAAGTGTAGTTTCCGATAAAAAACGACCAAAATATGATATCAGTCATCCAACAGGCAGATGTTGAGCATCATAATATACCTCTCATGGAAGAAATGCTTATGAGTTTTCCAGAAACTGCAAGATCTTAAACTCACGAGAATTTAAGAGAGATTTCGCCAATTCCACAACCCTCAACAAGCTCATTTTTAAAGGTGCCAACAAGAATTGTTATGAGAGCAAGTAAAGAAACTCATTATCAAGTAGCGACACCATTCAAGAAATGTTTGATATTTTTTAACTCTAGCCCTTCAGAAAGGAAAACGCAAACCAAAACGTTTCCTGCTTTTGTGTCAAGTGGCAAGTATCGCGAATATTATGAAATGAAATGAATAAGAAATTGCTGACTAAGACAAAAAAAGAATCTAAACCTATCACTGAAAGTTCTGATTCTGACGAATCGTCACATACAATGACCAGCCTCTAGAACGACATTGAAAATTTAGATTTGACAGTTGGATAATATGTAATCCTCAGATATGAGAACACATGATAACCAGGTAAGTGGATGGTATTGACTATATAGTATGTTAACTATTTATTTAAAGATTACTCCCAAAAAGTGTATCGATGTTTGATTGCAATGCCTTCTTTTAAGCAGTACCTTTTTATCTTTTCAGGAATGACTATGCAAAGTGATGCAGAAGGAGCAGAAATTTAGCCGATGATATCCGCAGGGCTGGATTCACGGAAGTGGCTGGTGAAACACGACATATTATATTACTTTAAAGACGGCATTATGTGTAATATTATAGATCCTAAAGTAAATAACCAGGGGGTCATTACAGTGTCGCAGCAATGGCTAAATACCGATAAAGTTTAAAATTTAAAACGTATCCATTACTAACCCAAAATGTGTTCATTACTGGTGATAGTATGTCCACCACTGATACACCACTCCATTGCATAAAAAACAGTTTTTGAAAATGTTTAAAATAGAAGTTTTCTGTTGAGTGTCCTTTCCTGATTGAAAATTCGATTTTGATATCAAGTAGTTCTGACAGTTAATTACTACATTTCCACACATTTTGGAAAAGTAATTTTGAAAGAAGTACGAATAAAGTCCGCAAAGTTGCAATTTTTGAGAGATCCAATAATTCTGACGCACGGTAGGTAGTACTCGGCGAGTTCTAAATAAAACTGTTAAGTACGTTGAATAAAAATTTTTTCAAGTTTGGGCAAAAATTAATTTTTGAGAGTTTCTGTATTTCTGGTACGAGTTCTGAATAGTATTTCTTCAGTTCTAAAGAAAAATATTATGGGCGAAAGCAATTCGACAGTACATTAATAGGTTATTCGTCCTAAAAGTATATTGATGTTAAAGCTTTGCTAATCTCGGAAGAAAATTATTTTTATAGAGTTCCAGTAGTATTAGCATTAGTTCTGGGTAGTACTACCCGAGTTCCACAGAAAAAATTTAGGACAAAAGCGATCTGATCGCATATTCAAAGTTACAAAGCTTTAAACGTCGTTGATTTGAAATTTTTCGAGGATCAACAAAAATTATTTTTTTAGAGTTCTAGTAGTTCTGTCCAGTTCAGCTAGTATTCTTATAGCTCTAAAGAAAACTATTATGAACGAAAACGTGTATTAAAAAGTTACTCGACTTAAAACTACATTGATCTTGATGTTTTGCTAAGTTGGAACGAAACTTATTTTTTACAGTTTTAGTAGTTCCAGTACGAGTTCTATATAGCATTCTCGGAGCTCTAAAGAAAACTATTACGGGTGAAAGCGATCCGATAGTGTATTAAATGTTACAGAGCTTTAAACCTATGTTTAAAGCTCTGTAACTAACTAAACTTATTTTTGTAGAGTTTTAATACTTCCGGTGCTAGTTCTAGGTAGTACTCCCCAAGTTCCAAAGAAACCAATTAAGGGCAACGGGTGAAAATAGCAGTACGATTTGCGTAACAGATAAGTGAAGGTTGCCGATAGTTCATTGGAAAGGAATGGGAATGTACGTTGATTTGCGTGTAGGGTAAATAAAATGTCATAAATCAAAACAGGGAAAGTCATAAATCAAAGGACGCCAGTTTGTTTAAAATTGAAAATATTAAACGCTAGTACTCCACTGCAATGTTGAAAAACAAACAAAATCTTGCTTATCTTTCGTAGGATTCAACCAGATCGATCATCAGAAGTGCTTCTGGACTGGTTCTATCTATAAAAGCTTCAAAATATTCGCATGCAGGCAAAAAAAAATAACGTAACCGTGCTGCGAGACCAATTGCAGAGTTTGTAAATCGTAATTATTCAGATTTTACTTTACTTGCCGTTAACTTAATAATAAATGAATTTCCTTACTCAAAAATCATAATCTTAATCGAAAAATATAATCAAATAAGCAATGCTAAAAGCTGTTGTCAAAATAATAAACAAAAATTACAAAAACCTTGTCACTCCAAGGCTGTATAATTTCGAAAATTACCATTAAACAAATAGCAACAAAAAAAAATCAAAGCTATTGCAGACTGCGAAATTAGCGTATCATAAGTAATGGTTGTACTATGAGATTCGGTAAAAATCACAAGTAAAGTTCATTCGTTTAACTTATCCCGATGACGTCATGTATGCATTAAATCACGAAATGACCGTCGTCCGTAATTTAAAACAAAAATATGAGGACTGATGCCAACCTTTCCACAGAACAACTTTCCTTTATTTGCTTATACGTTGATTGAGGTTACGTACGCTCGCCGGTTGGTTTGTTTCTTCGTTTATTCATTCCTTCTTGAGTTAATATTGTAAAAGATCGGTTCTTTTCAGAACCACATTACTTTCTAGTGTTCATCTAAGGTAAAGATTAATTCGTTTTACAGAAAGAGATAACATTTATGTTTTCATTTGTAGCACATCAACATGCCTCGTAGGTCAATTACCGTAGACGAATTGATCCATAACTTAGTCGAATACTTAAATAAAGAAAAACAGAACAACGGGCCCTTATCACCATTAACAGCAGTGCATGCAAGAGTTAGCGATGCTTTGAAAATTGACACGAAAACTATTTCTAATGCTTTACGATGACATCAAAATCAAGAAGAAAACAAGGAAAATGAACCTCAACGAAAAAGTCTAAAAACAAAAGACATGGATCAACGACAAAAAAAGTGAAATCCGTACTACAATTTACAACATGTATATTAACCATGAACATGTTACATTAGATACGCTCTTAACAAAAATTAAAGAAAGAGGTATCGTAACTAACAATAGAAAAGCTCTTTGCGAAAAAATCCAAACGATAACACAGATACAGAAGATGAAGTGTAGTGAATATTTAATTTCTTGTTTTTAATTGAATTCTTAACGCAAACAGTTTTCTCCAAAAACTTAATAATAATCTATAATAATTATAATAATAACATATAATGTATGTTATTGTACACTAAAACATTATAATTTATAACAATAAATTATTTTCAACACAGTCATGCTTAAATGTGAATGAACAAATTTACGTTTTATTACATTATGGTGTATTTTTTTTATGTACTCAATAAGTAAGAAACACTTGGTTATAATGTATTTGACACGATACTTTGAATAAGTTTAAAAAAGTGCTATAATTCAATTACATTAAATACACCAATAATTTTGAATTGCAGTATAATAATCTTCTACACAAACAAGTGTATCAACACCGATGATTGAAATTATCATTCCGTATTTTGCAATTTGAATATTTTCTCAAAGCATAAAGATTAGTAGCATTCCTAAAAATTCAATCTTTATGAATAAATCAAATAAATAACCATTAACTCACAAATTTGCAAATAGAATATATTGCAGAAGCTGAAATTCTAAAGTCTTGGGAACAAGAAAAAGTTTATGGTGTCCAAGTCAATCCAATTATACATCCAAACGGTAACACAGATACAGAAAATGAAGTGTAGTGAACATTTAATTTCTTGTTTTTAATTGAATTCTTAACGCAAACAGTTTTCTCCAAAAACTTAATAATAATCTATAATAATTATAATAATAACATATAATGTATGTTATTGTACATTAACATTATAATTTATAACAATAAATTATTTTCAACACAGTCATGTTTAAATGTGAATGGACAAATTTACGTTTTATTACATTATTGGTTATATTGTGTTTGAAACGATACTTTGAATAAGTTTAAAAAGTACTATAATTCAATTACATTAAATACACCAATAATTTTGAATTGCAGTATAATAATCTTCTACACAAACAAGTGTATAAATAAACACCTATGACTGAAATTATCATTACGTATTTTGCAATTCGAATGTTTTCTCAAAGCATAATGATTAGTAGCGTTCCTAAAAAATTCAATCTTTATGAATAAATCAAATAAATAACCATTAACTCACAAATGTATTGCCGTCAAAGATATATAATCGCCACTTTTATGTAGAAAAGTATTGGAACAATTATTTCCTTTCTTTGGAAGAGTTGATTGGTCTTAACCTACAAATACCTATTTACAAAATGTTTGCAACATTTTAGAATATATAATAACTTACCAAAATTCATCTGCTACGTTTTAAGTTTTATTGAAAATAATATGCTTTTACGTGCTATACATCCAAACGGTAACACTAGATTTCCAACAAATTTTGGAAAATTAATTTTGAAAGAAGTACAATAATTCCGCAAAGTTGCAATTTTCGAGAGATCCAATAATTCTGACGCATGGTAGGTAGTATTCGGCGAGTTCTAAAGAAAAGTATTAAGTACGTTGAATAAAAATTTTTTCAAGTTTGGGCAAAAATTAATTTTTGAGAGTTTCTGTATTTCTGGTACGAGTTCTGAATAGTATTTCTTCAGTTCTAAAGAAAACTTTTATGGGCGAAAGCAATTCGACAGTACATTAATAGGTTATTCGGCCTAAAAGTATATTGACGTTAAAGCTTTGCTAATCTCGGAAGAAAATTATTTTTTTAGAGTTCCCGTAGTATTAGCATTAGTTCTGGGTAGTACTACCCGAGTTCCACAGAAAAAAAATTAGTACAAAAGCGATCTGATCGCATATTCAAAGTTACAAAGCTTTAAACGTCGTTGATTTGAAATTTTTCGAGGATCAACAAAAATTATTTTTTTAGAGTTCTAGTAGTTCTATCCAGTTCAGCTAGTATTCTTATAGCTGTAAAGAAAACTATCATGAACGAAAACGTGTATTAAAAAGTTACTCGACTTAAAACTATATTGATCTTGATGTTTTGCTAAGTTGGAACGAAACTTATTTTTTACAGTTTTAGTAGTTCCAGTACGAGTTCTATATAGCATTCTCTGAGCTCTAAAGCAAACTATTACGGGTGAAAGCGATCCGATAGTGTATTAAATGTTACAGAGCTTTAAACCTATATTTAAAGCTCTGTAACTAACGAAACTTATTTTTATAGAGTTTTAATACTTCCGGTGCTAGTTCTAGGTAGTACTCCCCAAGTTCAAAAGAAACCAATTAAGGGCAACGGGTGAAAATAGCAGTACGATTTGCGTAACAGATAAGTGAAGGTTGCCGATAGTTCATTGGAAAGGAATGGGAATGTACGTTGATTTGCGTGTAGGGTGAATAAAATGTCATAAATCACAACAGGGAAAGTCATAAATCAAAGGACGCCAGTTTGTTTAAAATTGAAAATATTAAACGCTAGTACTCCACTGCAATGTTGAAAAACAAACAAAATCTTGCTTACCTTTCGTAGGATTCAACCAGATCGATCATCAGAAGTGCTATCTATAAAAGCGCCAAATTTTGGCGTGCAGCCAAAAAAATAACGCAAGCGTGTCAAAATAATAAACAACAATTACAAATACCTTGTCACTCCAAGGCTATATAATTTCGAAAATTACTATTAAACAAATAGCAACAAAAAAAATCCAAGCTATTGCCGACTGCTAAATTAGCGTATCATAAATAATGGTTGCACTATGAGATGCGGCAAAAATCACAAGTAATGTTACATCCCAAAATAAAATAACACACTTAATGTTCATTAACGCTATATATTATAATTAAGAATAAATAAATATTATGCACAATAAAAAATTATTGTTTATTTTATTATCGTAGTTTCCGATCCTGCGCGAGGTAAACTTTTTATTTATGTTATTATAAGTTCTTGTTATGAACGAATAAGTTCAAAGTTAATAATTAAATTTTATTAATTTTATTATACATAAAAAAAGTTATCTATTCGACAAGTATTCTTACAACTAAACATATTAATTGTCTTTATGTAAATGTGTAAATTCTATGAACATAAAATATAATAGATATATCAGTAACAATTGATATATTAAATAAGTTTTGTATACAAAACTGTATATTAATTAATTTGTAAACAACATATAATTAAATAGTAAGTGCTGATGTAATCTATACATATTAATAGAATTTACAATTAATTTACAGTTACATAGCAAAATTACATCGATTAAACTTTTAGTCAAAATCAGTAAGTAAATACATCGTAGGTTCGAATCCTACTCGAGGTAAACTTTTATTTATATTTAATAAAATTAATAATAATTTTTATTTATGTATTTAATAAAATTAATAATAATTTTTAATTACATATTTACTTTTGAACTTATTCGTTCATAACAAAAACTTATAATAATTATGCTCAATCAATTAAAAAAAAAAACATGTACTTCCAATAGGAACGATACGTAATATTTCTTAGTTAAATTTCAATATTAAAATTTATTCTCCGAAGATTGCAATTCAAAACTAAAATTAAATGATCTTGAACCTTCATTTTAATTACCTCAAATATTACCACACTGAACACGTAGAAAACATAAATATTAAGTGCACAATAAAAAAAAAAATAATAACGTGAAAATCACAGAAGAAGGGTTCGGAATTTGAAAGTCGGAAGGACGTTCATATGGTACCATACAATAAAAGCATTTTTCATTTGTTTACGTAAATACAATTCACAACTTTAAACAACAAAAAAACGCTAATTACGTTGGGATCGTACAGACTTTCAGTCCTTTTTTTTTCCAACTCACAGCGACAAAATGCAAATGGGTCCAGCTCACGTACCAATAACGAATTGAATCTTCAATTCTTTCTTCCAAAACGAACCTCCGCAGTGAACGAAAACTTTTAGTCTTACAAAGCAACTCTTTTAATTTACAATCACAAACAAAAATCTAGCCCAGGCATGTTTTTTATGAATTGCACCTCCTGGTTTTAGTAACACAAACAGCTATTTAATTATACGTATACTTTTTTTTTATACACATGTAATTTACTATCTATTTTTAAACAGCTGTGTGTATACTGTGATGAATAAAAACACTTCGCCGCGAGATATTCCAAAAGCAAACTACCAAACACGGCTCATATCTCAATACGCATAAAGCGTAAAACTAATCCAAGAAACAGGAATGCACTAAAAATCACACTTTCCCTTCTTAATGGAAACTAGAATGTTACTAAAAGCAGTGAAAGGCTATTTTCCCCACGATATCGTGCGCGCATTATCTGCTAAATCACCAGACCCCAGCTCTCTCAACCAACTCTGAGAACTAACTTTTGCCGTCTAAAAAACTAAAACAAGAACCTCTACCCCACTTCATCACGCCATCTTTAACCAGCACTACTAAAATTTTCCATACTAAAATGCAAACTGAACATTTCTCACGAGAAGAATATACTTTAAGCCACACGTGTATCTATAACAAAACATCGATTACCTAGGAAATAACGCTATATTCGCTTGCGTAAAATCATCATTTCTTCAAACCTCTCGTAACCCAAACAAATCTTCGACCTGTCCAATATTAACAATAACCAACTGACGGAACTAATGACCGCTGTCTCGACGAAACATAACACGCTACAGAACATCCATCTATCTCACATTTCTTAAAAATCTCTTTACAGCAATTTAACGAACTTACTTCTCAAGAAGAGATCCATTTCTTTTTGACGAAACCACAATATCAAAATATTATTCTCGGAAAGCTGTAGTTTTTAAAATTCCTACTTACTATAATTAAATACATTAATATTAAAAGAGTTGATTCAAATTCAACCACGCGTGACGTTCTAAAGACAACTATTATGGACAAAAGCAATCCGACTGTGGATTAAAAAGTTATTCGATCTAAAACTATATAGATTTTTAAGTTTGGCCAAGTTCGGACAAAAGTAATTTTCTTAGAGTTGCAGTCGTTCTGGCACGGCTCTGAGTATTATTCTTAGCGTTCCAAAGAAAACTATTGTGGGCGCAAACAATCCGATCGTGTACTAACAAGTTATTTAACCTAGTATTATATATTGAGTTTTCGTAGATTAAAGGAAAATGAAATAAAGTAGGTATGCGTGTAATACATAAAGAAACAAAAGCAATTTACATTATATTATAATATCGAGGTTGTGAAAAATATAAAAAGATTAATGACCCATTTACCTATCCGGGCTGGAATTTTGTTACGATTTTTTAAAGTTGGCTCTACGTTGGCGACCTCCTCTACCGTTTAGTCGTCATTTAGATCATATAGAGGAAGTCCCGGGAACTGACGCACATGGGAAGTAGAGGACAACTATTGGAGATGGTTTGACTTATAATTTTTTACCTGCGGCGCATCGTTTGAGTGCTGCAGTGTGGTAAAGGTTCGTTTGAGGAATCAATTTTTTTAGGTTTTTTAGAAACGGTACGTGATAGCGGGAAACTAATGTCACTTTTACTATTAATATCATGGGTGGCCAATTCAGTGGTGTCAATTTTTTTTTCAAAATTCCAACACAAAAGAAAATTCAGTGACATATTGGGGAATTGAGTTTCAATTACAGTTAAACAAAAAAATTTATTAAAATTTTTAAACTTTAATAAAAACTGCATCTCTTGTGGCTCCCAAAAAATTGGTGACATTTAGCTGAAATGACGATAATTGTAATTGTTATCGAAACATTTAAATTTATGTGAAATATAAGTAAAAATTTCCCATTTAAACCCGAGAGATAAATACTAGATATATTTATAATGTGTAATAATAGTGAAAGTTTACATTTTCAAATGCTAGACTTCATACACAATTATGTATTTCCCAATTTTATTTGTTGTTGTTGTTATCAACGCCTTTTTCGAATTGAGTCGCTGATGCCAGAACAGCGAGATGAAAGGTCTATTGCCAAAGCAATAAACTGTAATAAAACAGTCGTTTAGAAATAATTATAAAGGCTCAACTACTGGATGCCGGAGATGAAGCTCACCGAGTCATGTTTGGTAACTTCATGAGGGTTCGATGGCGTGGAGTAAGGGATTTTCAACAAAGAATCCTGTGGACGGATGCAGCCACATTCCACAAAGATGGCTTTGTGAACTTTAGAAACCAGCACGAATAGACCGAAGCAAATCCCCAATCAATGATTCATCACGGCGTTCTACAGCGCTTTTGGTTTATGGGCTGGCCTAGTCGATGAATACCTGCTGGTCCCGCACATACTCCCAGCTGGGTGGAGTGGGCAGTCGTATTTGGCATTCCTGTAGCATCAGCTACCATAGTATTTAGATGATCTGTCTTTGGCTCTGCGGGGCCGCTTGTGGTTCCAGCACGATGGATCGCCGTCACACTTTGTTGGCCCTGTCAGAACCTAGTTAGATGCGATTTTTACAAAGCAGTGGGCAATATTTCATTGAGTCAAGAAAATTTGGTTTTAACCCTTTTTTTGGAAACCAATTGATAATTAATAAAGCCACCGCTGATGATGATAGCGTGGCTATCGAAATGCGTTCGGTGTTTTTAATTTTGTGTGGTACGTGGGTGTATTTTGTTTGTTACAGACCCTGCCACAATTCCAGTGTTCCAGATTTCCAGTTTTAATTATTTTAAGCTGAAATTTGGTATTATCGCTAACGATAATTAGGATTAATTATCCACAAAATTTCAAATAAATGCGAGCAATTTTTTGGGCGCCACAAAACATGCAGTTTTTCTTAAAGTTTAAAAATTTTAATTTCTTTTTCATATTTCTTTTTCTTTAACTGTAACTGAAACTTCATTCTTCAAAATATGACTGAATTCTGGAAAAAAATTTCCGCCGCCATCTTGAAACTCTCCATTGTGTTAGAATTTCGAAAAAAAAATTGACATCACTGAACCTACGATATTAGTAGTAAAAGTGTCATTAGCTTCCAGCTATCACATACCGTTTCTATAAAAACCTAAAAAAACTGGTTTCGCAAAGGAACCTTTACCACACCTCAGAACCTTAACTCCGTTCTTCCGATCCTATCCTGGCTATACGTAATGTTTGTATGTATGCTGGGAATCCATGATTGTGACTGAAGGAGCTCGGAAAGCTCAAGCAACCCGCCTCCCTTTTGGGGAGGAAATGAAATACGTGGCCTTTTCCTTTCCGTTTACTATACTGCAGCACTCAAACGAAGCGTCGCAGAAAAAAAATTATGTAAAACATCTCCAATTGTTGTCCTCTACCCCCTGTCTTCGGCGTGCGTCAGTTCCTGGGACAGCCTGTAGATGGACGTGTCAAACAGACATCTGCAAATTATCATAAGCACTGAAAACTGAACGAAATAATGCTAAGGATAAGGATCTCGATTAAAATTATGAAACTAATGAAATTGTAGACACAACCCTACATAATGATCCGTCAGGAGATGCTACAGGACTTAAGCATTGTGCAAACTGTGGTGAATTAGGTAGTACAAAAAAAAAAAAATGAAATAAATCTATATACTTTTAGGTCGAATAACTTTGTAATGCATGATCCGGTTGCTTTCGTCCGGAATAGTTTTCTTTAAAACTTGAGAAATACTATCTAGAACTCCTACCAAAGCTATTGAAATCTTCAAAAAATAATTTCTGTCCGAACCCCAGAGTGTTTTAATACACGATCTGATCACTTTCGTCCTTAATGGTTTTTCTGAAAGCTCGAAGGTACTATTCGTGCTAGAACTACTGAAACTTAAAAAAAAACTTCCGCCCGAACTTCGCATAACTACAAAATTAATGTAGTTTTAGGTCGAGCAACTTTTAAATGCACGATTAGATTATATTCGTCCATAATAGTTTTTAGAATCCTAAGAATACTAGCTAAAACTCTTGCCAGAACAAAAAATAGTTGTCCGAACAATTTCAAATCAACGTTGCTTAAAGTTCCGTAACTTTTTAATACGCGGTCGGATCGCTTTCACCCTTAATGGTTTTCTTTGCAGCTCGAAGGGCACTATCTAGAATTCGTGTCAAAACTACTGAAACTCCAAAGAAATAACTTCCGTCCGAACTTAACGAAACTTCAAAATGAATATAGTTTTAGGTCGAATAACAGCTTGGTGTATGATAGGATTACTTTCGTCCATTGTAGTTTTCCTTAGAATCCTAAAAATACTAGCCAGAACTTATACCAGAATATCTGCCACTCTCAAAAATTAATTTTTATCCGAACTTCGAAATTAAAATTAACGTTGTTTAAAGCCCTATAATTTTTTAATACGCGATCGGATCGCTTTCATCTTTAATGACAAAAAAAAACTAAAAAACCAATATACTTTAGGCCACGATGTTTAAAGTTTTAGTTTGCGATAGGATCGCTTTTGTCCGTAACTGTTTTCTTTAAATTAGCAAAACCGTAACATCAATACACATTTACGTCGAATAACTTTTTAATGCATGACCGATTAGTTTTCGTCCATAATAGTTTTCTTTACTTGAGGAACACTATCCAAAACTCAAGGCTGTTTAAATTCCTAGAGCTTTTAATACGCGATCGCATCGATTTCGTCCTTAATAGTTTCTAGAACTCGGCAAATACCACCTACAACTGCTAACTACTACCTATCTTTTTCAAAACTCAAGCTTGCATTGAAAAAAATTGCTTTTACCATTAGGAACTCTTGAATATGTGTGGAAATGTATAATTAATTGTCAGTATTTGACTGAGAATCGAATTTTCAAAGCTTTTAAAAATGCGTCACCTGCAATGGCAACCATCCATCCAGTTATAGAGGATGCCAAATTTACAACGAAATCCAGCAAAAAGTATTACCAAGTACGAAGCAACAGTCAGAAAAAAACATCTACAAAACTCGGCCTATGCTCAAGTTGTAAGGAATAGTAATCCCTGGCAATAACATGGCTCAACAACAACAACCTGCTCAACAAACTGAGTCCCATGATATAGCTGATCTAAAAAAAAGCACAACACCCAGATGACACCACCCATGCTGAGCTGCTATCATAATTAAAAACAGTATCAAGCATTACGAGTTACCTACATACAACCCACCACATCTTCAATCACGATTGAACATTGGAAAGGCCCGTTAAACATATCAGCGGCATATTCTCCTCCAAGACATAACATTAAGAAGGAACATTTCAATGAATACTTTGAAACGTTAGGCAACAGATTTATATCGATCGGAAGTTGGGGATCAAGAGTAACCACCACTAAGGACAGAGAATTGCTAAAGGCAATAACAAGCAAAGGACTACACTACATATCTATAGGTGAGCCAACCTACTTGCCTTCAGACATGGCGAAATTACCAGGACTGCTAGAATTTTGTATCCTACAGAGCATCAGTCCAAAGTATTGCAAAATTGAGTCTTGCTTAGATCTGTCCTCTGACCTATAATAGTGACGCTGTCTACTCAGATGCTGCAGAAAGAGACCCCTGTTACTCTTAGCTACAGATTCACGAATTGGGATCAATAGACAGAAATAATAAATAAAACATTAGCACTAGACACATCTTTGCCCTGGAAATCAACACCAAAGAAAATGTTAAATAACATAAGCCCAATATGCCCAATGGAAGTCAAAAAGAAAATAGCTGAAAAACGCACGCAAAGAAGAAGATGGCAATCAACCAAACACCCTGAAGATAAAAGAAAACTTAATTACTAGAGAACTCAAAAATTTGCTTTCCACCTTTTAAAAAACAATTCGATATAAAACTATCTACAGAGTCTATTCCCAACCGAGGCAACAGAATATTCGCCTTGGAAAGCGACACGCAAAATACAGCAACCACAGCAACATATATCTCCGATAAGGTTAGAGAACAACAGCTGGGCCAGAAGTAACACTAACAAAGCTGTTGCTTTCGCGAACCACTTAACAAATGTATTTAGACCGTTTGAATCGCAATCAACTGCTGCTGAAGAAGACAAGATTTGCCAATATCTCGATGTACTATTCCAAATGTCAAGAAAATAACTATAACTGACTTGAATCCAAAAAGCGAGGAAAGTGCTTAAAGAGTTACAAATACATAAACTATTTGTTCAAAGCTGCGTTAAGATTACAATACTTTCCCGAGCAATGGAAGTTTACAACCACCATTTCAATACTCAAACCAGGCAAACCAAGTGATGAGCTATCTTCCTTCAGGCCAATTGTCTCCTACCAATATTATCAAAGGTTTTTGCAAAATTATTCTTGCAAAAACTAACACCTATAAGCAGCATGCCACAATTGAACAAATTCATAGAATTGTAGATAAAATGACAAGGTCTGGCACGAAGGCTTGTTATTAAAAAAAAACTACTTCCACCTGAATACTACTTAGTACTTAAGTCGTACCTCACTAATAGACACTTCTTCATCAGATAGAGGGACTCTTGTACCTCTTTATTCCTTCAGGGTAGCGTGCTGAATCCGCTTCTGTACACATGTGTACTGCTGATATATCTACAGCACCGGGGCTATGATCGCAACTTTCGTCGATGATATAGCAATTCTATCATCGCATCCTGATCCGCATATGGCGTCAAACTACCTGCAGTCATGCTGGTCCAACTTATACGTATGGCTCAACAGATGGCGTATCCAGATAAACGAAAGCAAATTAGTCAATGTAAGTTTCACGCTGCGAATCAAGCGCACAAACAAATACCGCAAGATGACACCGCCAGATACTTAGATATGCACCTAGCTGCGTCTCACGTGGAGAAAACATATCCTCACCAAAAGAAAACAGCTGAGTCTAAAACTTCGGAAAATGTACTGGCTAATTGGACGAAGTTTCCCAGATGACGCTGGAGAACAAAATATTACTTTACAAATCCATCCTACGGCCTATTTGGTCATACGGCATACAGCTATGGGGAACTGCGAGCAGGTCAAACATTAACATCATCAAACTATTTCAATCGAAAGTGTTGCGCGCTTTAGTAGACGCCACATGGTTCATCCCGAACGAAGGTCATACGCCAGGACTTAGGTATTTCAACAATAGAAGAAGAAATACAAAAGTGCAGTGTTCGCTACTGTGACAAAATAAGTGTTCACCCTAATTCGCTGGTCGAGGAACTATTAAACTCTGATGAGGAAGAACCAAGACTCAAGCCAATAGACCTACTAAACCGTTTTGCATAATGCATAGTGGTGTTACAGTTATTGACTCGGTTTCAAATCAGCTAATATTAGAATAGAATAAAATATTAGAATTATAATAAGAAAACGTTTGATGAAAACTTTCTACATGCGTTATCAAATGTCAAATCATGTACTCGATGTCACTACGTGACAGAAAAAATTTGCCAAGTCAGAATTTTTTATGTATCAAGAACTCTGGTTCTATTCAGAACTATTCGATCTTAAAGACGAATTTACACATCTCAAGTAGCTAAAGCAAGTTATGAAATCAAGTAGCTAAATAAATCCATTTATGTGTGTCTACATGGATTTTAGTATTCTTGTTTAGTGTCCTCTTAAACATGGCCGCAAGTACAGATGTTCGTGCATCAATGCAGAATTGTATAATATATATATATATATATATATATATATATATATATATATATATATATATATATATATATATATATATATATTTTGTGGTGAATTGGTAGAAATACTTTCAGACGACATTAACAAGAAAAAACGTTGTTGGGTACAAAAATGGTTGTCTCGGAGAGAAACATATGGTGCTTCTTCTACGTTACTAAGAGAACTTGCAACTGAAGAATACAGAAATTGTATGATGATGACCACAGAACAATTTGACTCACCGTTGAATCAATTCCCTTTAAAACCACGAAAAACGATACTATAATGCAAACTGCTATTCCGGCCAGAATCAAATTGGAAGCCACCTTGTCTTATTTCGCAACAGGAAATAGTTATAGAACTTTATAGAGATCATTTCGGGTGTCAAGGCTGGAAATTTCCTAATTTGTACCCGAAGTATCCGATGGTACTTACGAAACTCTCAAGGAATACATAAAGGTAAGTTAAAGTATAAAAATATTTTTTGGGACACTCAACGGAAATGGACCATATTTCCTTATTACAAATCGTATAGAAAAGTATCTCTTTTCTTTATAGCAACCATTTATTGATAGTAACCATTTCTTTATAAAGAATTATTAATTATTTATTGGAATAAATATTAAACATACAACTATTAACATTAGACAATGTACAATGTACAATGTTTTAACTGGAAATAATTAAATGATAGTGACGATTTTCATAAAACCTCCTAATGAACTCCTCCATTTGACGTAGAAAATGTTGAATCGCTACAAGTAGAAGTCAACTGTAATTCAGTACGTTCCGGGACAACATCTGATGGATTCTGGCATCCACTGTTTGACGATGATGGCTGATTAAAATCATTTTCGAAGTCGGAATTTCATTGTTAATGCTTTCTTCTATATGTTTGTCTAGAGTCGTGTTTGATCGCCATCCTTCATTATTTTTGAGCCTCTTGATATCCGCTCCAACCTCAGCCAGAAAAGTGGTTGACGTTCGACGTAGACAGTGTCCAGTGCAACCGTCTAGGTTGGGTAATTTCAAATAATAGGCAATTTTCTTCGGAAGCTTGTAGAAACTGTGGGTTCCCACAGGTTGCACTGTACATTTACTGTTCACATAAAATATGAACAATTTTGAGTGATTGATATGTTTTGTACGCAAGCTTACATATCTCCGGTACAACTCAATCTCATTAATTCCTCTCAATTTCGTCATAACGGTGAATATACGCTTCTTCCTTGTCTTAGTGTCATGGAGGGTGACAACCAAAATAGAGCCGGTATCCGCGATATCCTTCACATTTAACTTTTCTTAGCTCCTCACTACGACATGCCCCATACAGACCGGAAATTAACGCCACTTTAGTCATAAGAAGGGTACCGTCAGGTAGTTCTGTCAAAAATTTTGACACATCATGCTGCGTTAGAATTTTTGATTTTTGTGCTTCATATCCCTCACTTTGGCGCTTTAAATATAACTGTAACTTCCCATAATTCCATATGTCGACGTTTTCTTTCACTCTCAACGTACTTTTGAACATGGGATATGTCGACCACAGCGTGTAAGATTTCAGTTTTTCAGCCTGTAATCAAATATAAAGATAAAACTTAAAATAAACAAATAAATGTATTCAGGAAAACTAACCTTTTCATGAAAAAAAGCAAGCATAACTTCTTCGTCGATATCTCTTACATTCTTTGAAGTCCTCCAAGAATTGAAAATATTGTAGGTCTTCTCATATTTATCAATTTAAGGGTAATCAACTAGCAACAGCTTCAAGCGCTAATGCCGATATTTCAGAATGATTTTCATTATTTATTTCCATTTTCACGCGATAAAACTTGACAAAATTTTTGTGTAGTTGCTGCAGTGATGGAAACGGCGATTTGATTCTCGCGCTTATCATGTATTTTTTAAATAATTTCTTATAAAATGTAATCCATTTCCATTTAGTGTCCGAAAAAATTTATGTATTATAGTGTGCTCATTATATAATGATATTAAATGTTGGAGAAAGCTTGGCTTACTGATTCTTCATAACGATAGCTCATGTTTGCCGGTTCATTGTTACAATTTGCAGGATTTCAATATGAATATGTGGGGGATTGCACAGACGTACAAACGTATGGTACAGAGGATGTATTGCTGGTGTGGGACGTAGAAGTATTGCAACTAACACCTCGCAAGTCTTGGAGTTTAAAATTTGTGAGGATACACTGCATGCTGACCTGTGCCCTAATGGCTGAAAGGGTTATTAACGTCATTAATTGAGCGCCTACACTACGACCAAAAGCCATGTACTGATTTTCAATGACAATTCACATGTCACGGTTTCGCTTATCTGTTTTAGTTCCTTGATTACTGTTCAAACCTGTTTCCATTTTGACATCGGTCGGCTTTTTTTTGGTGGGGGTTCCACGGAGCTTTACGTTTGTGGGAGTCAATATTTCTCTTGATTTTCTCCTTGCTGTACTCCAACTACTTCCGCGCATTGTACCTAGAATAGTAAAAGAAACAGTGTTATATTTTTCTCTATCTCTTTTAGGTTCCTGCTTCCGAAGGAGAATGGAACGTTTTGAAAATGGATTTCATCTAAAATGGAACTTTCCAAAATGTTACGGAGCGATTGATGGAAAACATTTCACGATTCACGCACCAGCAAATTGTAGAAGTGAATTTTTTAATTACAAGGGTAATAATAGCATTGTTTTATTAGCTGTTGTGGATGCCAATTATTGTTTTCGCTACATAAATATTGGATGCCCTGAAAGACAATCAATCTAATGAAACCGTATTCAAAAGTGACTCTTTCAAAGGCGCAAAATATTTTTAATTATCGCCTTTCTCGGCCCAGAAGGATAGTAGAAAATACTATCGCAATTCTGGTTAGTAGATTTCGATTTTCAAAAGCCTATATCATGCTTACCAGAAACGGTAGATAACATTATTAAGGCGTGTTGCTCAATACACAATTATTTGAAGAATCATTTCAAATAACACTTACACCAGGTGGATCATTAGATGAAAAAGATATAGACAGTGGTAGTATTAGGTTAGATTCTTGGAGAAACGAAATTAATAATCCCTTGCCCTCAACGGGAATATTGGAAATAATCATTCTTCAAGACTTGCAAGAGAAATGAGAGATCGAATCTGTGAGTACTTTATAAGGGAAGGTGCTGTCCCACGGATGCTTTTTAATTATATCAATAAACATATTAGTATAATAAAACTATACTTACATTATTAAGATTATCCTGTGTTGGTCATTTACTGTTCTCCAAACTACATAAAAATACATCCATTCTCTTAAACTACTTAAGAGTGGGAACATAAACTGGATCGGATCCCGATCCCGACTTCCAAGAGTTCCATATTTTCCTGTTTTTTTGAAAGTAAGTCGATCTTAAAACCCATACTTTGTATTTAATTTCGGGCACACCAAATCCTTCAATTCCCATTACCACCTGAATCTTCTTATAAGCTGATTCCCGGGGTTGCATATTCTTATAAATAGGCGCTCTTGTATCCCACAAGCAAGGTCTTTCACAATATTCTTGTACGAACGTTAATGTTGTTTTTTTATTCCAACGAAACATTTTTAACCTCACTTCTATGCACAAGTCACGATACACACAAGCCAACATAAAAATATGCTCTACATAGTCCGTACTAATGAACTCTACTAAACCGACCTGTCTACTTGCGTTTATTCTAGTTTAGTTGCAGCGAAACATGGGATGAGGAAGCAATTTGCATGAGTAAATAGAACGCCTTTCCATTTACTTGACTAAACGTTTCACTAAATCCAGTACTAAATCAAGTGGTTTACACGATACAAGTAACTAAATTTATTCAATTGATTTAGTAACTTGATTTAGCTACATGGTACGTGTAAATTCGCCTTAAGATCGAGTGTGAAGTTAGCACCCATTCTACAAACTCAAATTTGGGACCGTTAACCGCC
>JARFJB010001633.1:0-17500 GCA_036346205.1 Vesta saturnalis | reverse complement strand
TGTGAGTGGAGTGTGTGGTGGTGTGGTTTGGTGTATGTGTGTGTGGAGTGTGTGAGTGTGTGGATGTGTGAGTGTGATGTGTGGTGTGAGTGTGTGAGGTGTGTTGAGTGTGGTGTATGTGTATGTGATGTGTGTGATGTAGTGAGGTGTGTGAGTGTGTGAGTGTGGTGGAGTGTGTGATGTGTGGTGTGTGTGTGGTGTGGGTGTGTGTGGTGTGTGTGTGTGGTGTGTGAGTGTGTGAGGTGTGTGAGTGTGTGGTGTGTGAGTGTGTGGTGGTGTGAGTGTGTGAGTGTGGAGTGTGAGTGTGAGTGTGTGGAGTGGTGTGAGTGTGTGGTGTGAGGTGTGGTGTAGGTGTGTGAGTGTGTGTGTGAGTGTGAGTGTGTGAGTGTGTGTGTGTGTGTGTGTAGTGTGTGAGTGTGTGGTGTGTGAGTGTGTGTGGTGTGTGAGTGTGTGGTGTGTGAGTGTGTGAGTGTGTGAGTGTGTGAGTGTGTGTGTGTGTGTGTGATGTGTGTGTGGTGTGGTGAGTGAGTGGTGTGGTATGGAGTGTGTGAGGGTGTGTGAGTGTGTGTGGTGTGTGAGTGTGGTGTAGTGTGAGTGTGCAGTGAGGTGTGTGGTGTGTGAGTGTGGAGTGTGTGGTGTGTGTGGTGGATGTGATGTGTGTGAGTGTGTGGTTAGTGTGTGAGTGTGTAGTGTGAGTGTGTGAGTGTGTGAGTGTGTGGTGTGTGATGAGTGTGATGTGAGTGTGTGAGTGTGAGATGTGTGAGTGTGAGTGTGTGGGTGTGTGTAGTGTGTGAGTGTGTGTGAGTGTGTGGTGTGTAGAGTGTGTGATGTGAGTGTGTGAGTGTGTAGTGTGTGGTGGTGTGTGTAGGATGTAGTGTGTGATGTGTGGTGAGTGTGAGTGTGTGAGTGATGTCGAGTGTGTGAAGTGTGAGGTGTTGAGTGTATGATGTGCATGATGAGTGAGTGTGAGTGTGTGAGTGTGAGTGTGAGTGTGTGAGGTGTGTGAGTGTGTGAGTGAGTGTGGTGTGTGAGTGTGAGTGTGTGAGTGTGTGTGGTGTGGTGTGTGAGTGTGTGAGTGTGTGTGTGAGTGTGTGGTGTGTGGAGTGTGTGTGTGGAGTGTGTGAGTGTGGTGTGTGAGTGTGTGAGTGTGTGTGTGTGTGTGGAGTGTGTGAGTGTGTGTGTGTGTGTGAGTGTGTGAGTGTGGAGTGTGGTGTGTGGTGTGTGAGTGTGTGAGGTAGTGTGAGTGTGTGAGTGTGTGAGTGTGTGAGGTGTGAGTGTGTGAGTGTGTGAGTGTGTGTGTGTGTGTGAGTGTGTGAGTGTGTGTGTGGTGTGAGTGGTGTGTAGTGTGTGGTGTGTGAGTGGTGAGTGTGTGAGGTGTGTGAGTGTGGGTGAGTGTGTGTGTGTGTGTGAGTGTGTGGTGTGTGAGGTGTGGGGGTGTGAGGTGTGGTGATGTGTGATGTGAGTGTGTGAGTGTGTGAGTGTGTGGAGTGTGTGTGTGTGAGTGTGAGTGTGTGGAGTGGGTGTGAGGTGTGTGTGAGTGTGTGAGTGTGTGAGTGTGGTGTGGTGTGTGAGTGTGATGTGTGTGAGGTGTGTGAGTGTGTGAGGTGTGAGGTGTGGAGTGTGTGAGTGTGTGAGTGTGTGGAGTGTGGTGAGGTGTGTGAGTGTGTGAGTGTGTGAGTGTGTGAGTGTGTGGTGTGTGAGTGTGTGATGTGTGATGTGAGTGTGTGAGTGTGTGTGAGTGTGAGTGTGTGAGTGTGTGAGTGTGTGAGTGTGTGAGGTGTGTGAGTGTGTGAGTGTGTGTGAGTGTGTGAGTGTGTGAGTGTGTGGTGTGTGGTGTGTGAGGTGAGTGTGAGTGTGTGAGTGTGTGAGTGTGTGAGTGTGTGAGTGTGTGAGTGTGTGAGTGTGTGGTGTGTGAGTGTGGGAGTGGTGTGTGAGTGTGTGAGGTGTGTGAGTGTGTGAGTGTGTGGAGGTGTGGGTGTGTGAGTGTGTGAGGTGTGAGTGTGTGTGGTGTGAGTGTGGTGTGTGGTGTGTGAGTGTGTGTGGTGTGTGAGTGTGGTGTGTGAGTGTGTGGTGGAGTGTGAGTGTGTGGTGTGTGAGTGTGTGAGGTGTGGTGTGTGTGTGTGAGTGTGTGAGTGTGGTGTGAGGTGTGAGTGTGAGTGTGTGAGTGTGTGAGTGTGAGGTGAGTGTGTGAGTGTGAGTGTGTGAGTGTGTGAGGTGTGAGTGTGTGAGTGGTGAGTGTGTGAGTGTGTGAGTGTGATGTGTGAGTGTGTGGTGTGTGAGTGTGTGAGGTGTGTGTGGAGTGTGTGAGTGTGTGAGGTGTGAGTGTGTGAGTGTGATGTGGTGTGAGGTGTGAGTGTGGAGTGTGAGTGTGAGTGTGTGAGTGTGGGTGTGTGAGGTGTGAGTGTGTGGAGTGTGATGTGTAGTGGTGTGGAGTGTTGAGTGTGTGATGTGAGTGTGTGTGAGTGTGTGAGTGTGAGTGTGGTGTGTGAGTGTGAGTGTGTGGAGTGTGAGTGTGTGAGTGTGGTGTGTGAGTGTGAGGTGTGAGTGTGTGAGTGTGTGAGTGTGTGAGTGTGTGAGTGTGTGAGTGTGGAGTGTGTGAGTGTGTGGTGTGTGAGTGTGGTGTGTGAGTGTGTGAGTGTGAGTGTGGGTGTGTGAGGTGTGAGTGTGAGTGTGTGAGTGTGTGAGGTGTGAGTGTGTGAGTGTGGTGTGTGAGTGTGTGTGTGTGTGTGGGTGTGTGAGTGTGGTGTGTGAGTGTGTGAGGGTGTGGTGTGTGAGTGTGGTGTGAGTGTGTGAGTGTGTGAGTGTGTGTGAGTGTGGAGTGTGAGTGTGTGAGTGTGTGAGTGTGTGGTGTGAGTGTGAGTGTGTGATGTGTGTGTAGTGTGGTGTGTGTGAGTGTGTAGTGTGTGAGTGTGTGAGGTGAGTGTGGTGTGTGGAGTGTGTGAGGTGTGAGTGGTGTGTGTGTGAGTGTGTGGTGTGTGTGAGTGTGGAGTGGAGTGGAGGTGTGAGTGTGTGTAGTGTGTGAGTGTGTGAGTGTGTGAGGTGTGAGTGTGGTGAGTGTGTGAGGTGTGAGTGTGGGTGTGTGAGTGTGTGAGTGTGTGGGAGTGTGTGAGTGTGTGAGTGTGTGAGGTGTGAGTGTGTGAGTGTGGAGGTGTGAGTGTGGTGGTGTGTGAGTGTGTGAGTGTGAGTGTGTGAGTGTGTGAGGTGTGTGTGAGTGTGGTGTGAGTGTGTGAGTGTGAGTGGTGGTGTGAGTGTGGAGTGTGATGTGTGGTGTGTGAGTGTGGGTGAGTGAGTGTGTGGGTGTGTGAGTGTGGAGTGTGTGAGTGTGGTGTGTGAGTGTGAGTGTGAGTGTGTGAGTGTGTGATGTGTGAGTGTGTGAGGTGTGATGGATGTGGTGTGTGTGAGTGTGTGAGTGGTGTGAGGTGTGAGTGTGTGAGGTGTGAGTGTGTGAGTGGTGTGAGTGTGTGTGTGGTGTGAGTGTGGAGTGTGTGAGTGTGAGTGTGGAGTGTGTGAGGGGTGTGTGAGTGTGTGAGTGGAGTGTGAGGTGTGTGGAGTGTGTGAGGTGTGTGGAGTGTGTGAGTGTGGTGGAGGTGGTGTGTGTGGTGTGTGGTGTGTGAGTGTGTGAGTGTGTGAGTGTGGGTGTGAGTGTGTGAGGGTGGTGTGAGTGTGGTGGTGTGAGTGTGGTGGAGTGTGTGTGTGTGGGTGTGTGAGTGTGTGGAGTGTGGTGTGTAGGTGTGAGTGTGTGAGTGTGTGAGGTGTGGGAGTGTGTGAGTGTGTGAGGTGTGGAGTGTGAGTGTGTGAGTGTGGGTGTGTGGAGTGTGTGAGTGGTGGTGTGAGGTGTGGAGTGTGTGTGTGGTGTGGGGTGTGAGGTGTGTGTGAGTGTGTGGAGTGTGTGGGTGTGAGTGTGGTGTGTGAGTGTGGTGTGTAGTGTGTGAGTGTGGTGTGAGTGTGAGTGTGTGAGTGGTGTGAGGTGTGGGTGTGGTGTGTGAGTGTGTGAGTGTGAGTGTGTGAGGTGTGAGTGTGAGGTGTGTGTGAGTGTGTGAGTGTGTGAGGTGTGAGTGTGGAGTGTGAGTGTGAGTGTGGTGTGAGTGTGTGAGTGTGAGGTGTGAGTGTGTGGTGTGGGGTGTGTGTGTGTGGAGTGTGTGTGAGTGTGTGGAGGTGTGAGTGTGTGAGGTGTGAGTGTGGTGTGAGTGGGTGTGAGTGTGGGAGGTGTGTGGTGTGTGATGTGTGGTGTGAGTGTGTGAGTGTGTGAGTGTGTGGTGTGAGTGGTGTGAGGTGTGTGAGGTGTGTGAGTGTGTGAGTGTGTGAGTGTGTGAGGTGTGAGTGTGAGGTGTGTGTGGTGTGGGTGTGTGAGGTGTGGAGTGTGAGTGAGGTGGGTGTGGTGGTGTGAGTGTGTGAGGTGTGAGTGTGTGAGTGTGTGAGTGTGTGGGTGTGGGTGTGAGTGTGTGAGTGTGGAGTGTGTGGTGTGTGAGTGGTGTGAGTGGGTGTGAGGTGTGTGTGAGTGTGGAGTGTGTGGGTGTGTGTGTGGTGTGTGAGTGTGTGAGTGGTGTGTGAGTGGTGAGTGTGTAGTGTGGGTGGATGTGTGAGGTGTGAGGTGTGAGTGTGTGTGTGAGGGGTGTGGTGGAGGTGTGATGTGGTGTGAGTGTGTGGTGTGAGTGTGTGAGTGTGTGAGGTGGGGTGTGGAGGTGTGAGTGTGTGAGTGTGTGTGTGGTGTGTGTGAGTGTGTGAGTGTGTGGAGTGTGATGTGGTGTGAGTGTGTGGAGTGTGGGTGAGTGTGGGAGTGTGTGAGTGTGAGTGTGGTGAGTGTGGAGTGTGTGAGTGTGAGGTGAGTGTGAGTGTGTGAGTGTGTGGAGTGTGTGAGTGTGAGTGTGGTGTGAGTGTGTGGTGGGTGTGAGGTGTGTGTGGTGTGAGTGTGTGAGTGTGTGGGTGTGTGAGTGTGAGTGTGTGGTGATGTGAGGTGTGAGTGGTGTGTGAGTGTGTGAGTGTGTGAGTGTGTGAGTGTGAGTGTGGAGTGTGGAGTGTGTGGTGGGGTGTGAGTGTGTGGAGTGTGTGAGTGTGGAGTGTGTGAGTGGTGTGAGTGTGTGGAGTGTGGGTGTGTGAGTGTGGAGTGTGTGAGTGTGGTGTGAGTGTGTGAGTGTGGAGTGTGTGAGTGTGTGAGTGTGTGAGTGTGAGTGTGAGGTGTGTGAGTGTGTGAGTGTGTGTGAGTGTGTGTGTGTGAGTGTGTGGTGTGTGAGTGTGTGAGTGTGTGAGTGTGTGAGTGTGTGAGTGTGAGTGTGAGTGTGGGTGAGTGTGTGAGGGTGGTGTGGGGAGTGTGTGAGGTGAGGTGTGAGTGGTGTGTGAGTGTGTGATGTGTGTGTGAGTGTGGAGTGTGTGTGAGTGTGGAGTGTGAGTGTGTGAGTGTGGGGTGTGAGGTGTGTGTGGGTGTGAGTGTGGTGAGTGTGTGGGTGGTGTGTGGTGTGTGAGTGTGTGAGTGTGGAGTGTGAGTGTGGTGGAGTGTGAGTGGGTGTGTGAGGTGAGTGTGTGAGTGTGTGATGTGGTGTGTGGGTGTGTGAGTGTGTGAGTGTGTGAGTGTGAGTGTGGGGTGAGTGGAGTGTGAGTGTGGGTGTGTGAGTGTGAGTGTGTGGATGTGTGAGTGTGGTGTGTGAGTGTGTGAGTGTGTGAGTGTGTGGTGTGTGAGTGTGTGAGTGTGAGTGTAGTGTGTGTGTGTGTGTGAGGTGTGTGTGAGTGTGGTGTGATGTGTGAGTGTGTGTGGTGTGTGAGGTGTGAGTGTGTGTGTGTGGGTGTGTGAGTGTGTGTGTGTGGGTGTGTGAGTGTGTGGTGTGGTGTGTGAGTGTGTGTGTGTGGATGTGTGGTGTGTGTGTGGAGTGTGTGGTGTGTGTGAGTGTGTGAGGTGTGTGTGTGTGGTGTGTGAGTGTGGGGTGTGGTGTGTGAGGTGTGTGTGAGTGTGGTGTGTGTGTGTGTGTGGGTGTGTGTGTGTGTGTGTGTGTGTGTGTGGTCGTGTGGTGCGTGCGCGTCCGTATGTGTGCATAGATGTATGTTAGAATCCACGATAACTGTAGAACGATGAAATGTAGGTAGTTGAAGTTTCGCTTGAATTCCAATTGAATTTAAACCTGATTCAATTAGAGAGGATTTGAAAAATCGATCAGGATATAAGGAACTATGTTTGGTTTATATGTGATATTTTTGAAATAGCTGCATATTTCTTCTTTTTCTTCTTCTGTATCCTTGTACTCCTTGGGTGTCGGATGCTGCATGTTACAAATATATAAAAATATCGGTACAGAGATCATAAAAAATTGAATGAGTTATGACCTATGCAATTTTAAATACGATGCGTAATTTGGCGGGAAAAAATGTCTATGGTGGAAGTGTTTGTTGAAATTGTTTCAAGATCTGTTTTGGAAAATGTGTAAACATATTTTTTAAATATCATTTTTGTTCACATAACGCTTCTTTATAAAATTTCTTATTACGGAATTATGTCTAAATATTAAGTAAATACGGTTTTAAATGCTTAAACTATATTATCCATATTTTTCATACAAACGGGTGATTTTTTCACCTTATCATCTAGATGTCCATTAACCTCTTCTTGACATGAAAGTCTACATTTAACTAGGGTTATTGCTGTTGTTTTTACGATGTTGCCGATTTTCATTATAAACACATAACAAAAGGGGTTACATGATTATCCTAAAAATGCATTATTTAATTTCCTTTAATTTGCGCTTTATAGTTTGGAAGGTCCTGTGTTGTTCCACACGTAGAAGTATATTTATTATATATTAAAACACTTTTTTTACAGGAAACTGTAACACCCGGTATTTCGGAGATAACACGTTTATAGGAACTTTATTTCATATTTTGACCCAAGAAACCAACTTGAAATTTCAAACAATATTAGTTAAACACTATGTACACTTACTTACTCGTTCAGGTTTTACACATTGCAATGGAACACTCATTAAGTAGAATATGTGATGTGAATTAAGGGTGAAGACTAATTTAGTATTGTAGTTTGTATATAATTTCAAAAGTTCAATCCGTATTTGCTGAACAACGTAAATGTCTGTAGAAACAAATATTGGATCATTAATTAAAAAATTCTGCTTACAAATTTAAAGGCAACTTTTTTTTCTGATGGAATGCAAGACATGTGCAAGACTAGCATGGTTACATAAAGCTCTCAACGTAACCTACCACGATTAATATAAAAAATTAAATGCTATTGGGCAACTGTTCTTTCAGAGCAAATTGTGTAAGAACCATTACGTACCTATAGTAAAAATTTGTTTTTAGAATCCGTAATAATGAATTATTTTGATGAATCACGTTAAATATTTGTATATTTGTATATGTGGCATAATTTTTTTAAAAATAAAACATTTTGACATTGAATAAACAAACATAGGATATGTGCCAAACACATGGAAGTAAATTTCTCAAAATATCACACCCACACAAATATTCGAATTGTTCTTAGAAAAATTTGGCAAATTCTTTACATCTGAAAGTCATCATTTTGAATCTTCACCATATTTGGTCAATTAATTATAAAACGTTTACGCTTATGGGGATTGCATTTAATTATAATAATCGTACAAGATTACGTTTGAATGAAATTTTTAATAATTGAGCAATTATTAAGTTGCAAGTTATTCATAGTTATATGATGAGGTATGTGATATGAAAAATGTCCAGAAGTAAAACGCGCGATATTTGGTAGTGGGTGCCTCATATATGCCTGAGAACATTCCAAGGAAGCTACTCATACAATAATACCATCTCATTGATTAACATAACGACCGCATTCCAAAATGAAGAAACGGGATCTTAACGCTTCTTTCCCGCTTTATCGACCACCAATTTGATCGGAATTTACTTTCACGATGAAGTGCAGTATTTTTTGTCAAAAGAGCGAATTCTTGATTTACTTAATTGAAATAAATATTTTCACCATTTCATTAATCATAAATGTGTAATTAAAATTTTGCGAAATTAACGGTTTATTTTTAATAGTACGAGAATCCTAACATTCCATGATTCATGATTTTTGCATTTATTCATGTGTTAATAACGTGAAATCTTTTTTATTATTTTGTAAAATATTGGAGTTTGCACTACAGTTAATTGCTATTAGTCTAACAGTTTTCTTAGGAAAGCAGATCCATCGTCTTTAATTATAGATTGTGAACGTGCATCTGCAATTTAAATGTGCTTTGTTTTAGGAATTAGAAATGAAGAAAAAATTATACTGTTAATACTTTGAAATGCCGCAAAATAAGTGTTTAGCCTTTTGTTTTTAATTTTCCGAATTCTACAAGGTGTCGGTATACTACAACAAAACAATATCAGATCAATAACCTAATTCCGTCCTTGCTTTTGTCTTTGTATACATGGAAAATTGTAATTAAAAAAAAACAGACACATGTTAAGATTTTTCTTAGAAATCCAATCTCTAAGAAGTGCACAAAATCTTAAAGAAGAATAAGAGCTTTGAAATCTATTACTATGATCAAAAAGTTCCGGGAATTTGTATTTTAAATGATGCGGACTTTACCGATTCGAAACAATATTTTTCTCTCAGGTTGATAAACCTTTGCCTGTATTTCTGTGAAACGTGTAGTTCTTTGGCGTTTTCTTATATCAACCCAGTTTGTGCACCTCGTCGTATTTCAAAATGGTAAAAAATAGTGACGAGTTTGTTTGAAGTTGAAGTTTCCAACGAAATTTTTCGAGCCGATACAATGAAAATGCTATAATAAGCTTACGGAGACTCTGCTCTCTCGAAAACACGAGTATACGAGTGGTATTCGGCATTCGAAAAAGGTCTCAAAAAAATTAAAGATTCACCTCATAGAGGACGCCCTTCGACAGCGATAACCGATGATAACGTTGAAAAAGTTAAGGATATCTTGCTCGAAAAGCGTCATGCGAACCTCAGAGAGGTAGCTGGTGAGCGTATGGACCGGTGCAGCGTATTGTGGTGGTTATTTCGAGCATCGAATTACGGATAAACAACTTTTGGATATTGCACTATAATAACGCTCCCTCTCATAAAGCACGAATTGTGACCGACTATTTGACAAACACCCAGTAGAATCCAATAAGCACCGTATTCTCCGGTTATGGTACCATGTGATTTTTTCCTGTTGTCAGAACTTATGTTATCGGTTCGTGAAAAGAGATCTTCGAGCACAGATGAATTAAAAGAAGATGCAACCAAAAAAAATTGAAAGCCGTTCTTTCATGGGACTTAAAAGTGCATGTTAAATGTGCATATGCATCGCTTCAGATGGAAAAGTAGACTTCATTACAACGTTTGATACCAAATACCGAATTTTTGATACATTAATTCTTTTTTATATCCTCGAACAGGGTTGATACAGCTAACCCTGAGTTTGCCATTGCTAAGTCATCCACTTGGTTTTTGCACCGACAAAGGAAAGGGATTTTTATCCTATTTGTACCCTAAAGAATCCAAGCCACCTTGACGTAGGTATGCGTTGGGGTCTCAGATCCACTAGAAAAGAGCTACTCCCACAGGAATCAAAAGAAAAGTCGTTTGGCCAAGTTGTGTCTACTTTGGAACCAACTTTTTCCAGTGCATCGGAAGAGACAAAGTATAAAAACAAACTCTTGCCAATTCAAAATGCAACTTTTCCGATGTGCAATAATGAGAACTCGAGGATATGCGTTAAAAAACAAGATGGCGGCGAAGGGTGACTTCAGGAATGCACAACTGACGGTTAGACTTTTCTACAAAAACCTTTCGAATAAGCATCAAAAGCAAAATGTATCAAAATTGGTGGTTACAGGTATATAATAATTACTCGCTGTACGAGGACATAAACAACATGCCCAACTTTAATTAGTAGATAGGCCTGCAATCAACCGATTGGTATGATTTTGGTATCAAACGTTTTGTAATTGAGTCTGCTTTAATTCGGCATCTGTCGGAGAAGCCTCAGATGCACCGGAAAAGACTACTCCCAGAGGAATTAGAATAAAAGCCTTTTGGCCAAGTTGTGCAACATTTTCCAGTGCATTAAAGAGACAAGGTATAAATTACAAAGTTTCAATTTAAAAAACTCCACATTTTCGATGTGCAATAATTAGAACTCGAGATATGTGGTTTGAGAAAACAAATAAATTAATATATAGTTAATAATTAATTATGAATTGATCTAACGGAGGAAAATTTTGTTCACCCATCCTCCCGTTAACAGAAAAAGGTACAGTACGATGTATTGTCTAAAATAAATCAAAATTTTCAACAAACTTGCGTCCCAAAATCTACCGTTATAAAGATATGAATTACTTTCAATGACTACACTTAGTAACTAATTGCTAAGCTTTGAAACCTTAGTATATGGTCTAACACCTTTATAGTACTTAACGCACAACGTAAGTCAAGATATGTTAGAATATCTTTTATTAATACGGACACGCTTTTATGTATGACGTGTGAGTAACATCTGTATGGCCTTTATGCCGAATATTTTCAGAATCGTGCACTAGAAGAAAGTGTGCCTTTTAGAAAGCTTACTCAAAGATTTAGTTCATTTGTAAAACGTATGCACGGATCTGAGAAGCCACGAACGTTATCCATCCTAGTAGTAGAAGAAGCAATTTGAAGCATTTAAAGCACAAATGTACAGAGGAGGTCTAAAGAGTTGTTAGTGCATCTCTGGTCTGGAAAACATTGAATAAGCAGCGCCTCTATTCATATCATTTATAACCGATTCGTATTATTAACGCCCCTGATCATCAGCAGCTGGTGGTGTTCTATGAATGGTTTTGCGAAAGACTGCTAAACGTGCAAACTTTGCCACTAGCGCTTGTAAATATGAGGCTAATTTCACAAAAAATTGAATAATAATCATGTTTGGACTACCTAGAATCCCCATATAGTAACCAAACATCAAAAATCCTTTGACGGGTATTTTAGAGGATTACTGTTACTTAACCGCCTAAATGGTTCTACTACTTAAACTTTATGGAAAACGAGTCGAATTGCAAGAATATTTGCCTTTAAGCTAGCGCTTTTTGCAGGCTGTTAGGAAGTGTTTAAATAATTCTTATATGCTTTGAGGCTATGTAAAACTGTCTACTACGCTATTCCTGTTGTTAGTTAGAATCGAGTTAATACGAATATGTCCCGGAACGTGGTACCTGTGCAGAAACGTAAAGTACACACTTTAAAGACTTATATACGTTTAAATCAATGACACTTCATCATTTTTTCGAACCGCATGTATATTAAGAATATTTGATTTAATTCAGTCCATACAATAAGCTCATATATATATATATATATATATATATATATATATATATATATATATATATGATTTGATGAGAGGTGTAGGACCCAGAATGTCAACATCATCTGTTTATCGCCGGAAAAGGTCTTATGGGCTGCGTTCATGTCGTCCATTTTTATGTCTTCCTCTTACACCACTTCACCATCTACGCAGGCTAGTATGGAGCAACGAAAAAGCGAATTGAGCGAATGGCATCGAATTGTGTTTAGTGACGAGTCCCGATTTTGATTGTAGGCCCACGATGGTCGTAGGAGGGTCAGACGGATGCGTGGAGAACATAAAAAACCCAAATTTTTTTGTGGAACGCAACACAGCCCTCACAAAAGGAGTGATGTTATGGGGTGCAATATGTTACTGTAGCAGATAACCCTTGGTTTTCATTGATGGCAACTTAAACGCCGCTGGTTACATTGCCAATGTGCTAGAACCCGTTGCGCTTCCATATCTTCAGGGGCTAGAACAGGATAATGCGCGCCCTCATACGGCAAGGGCTACAACACGTTTTTTGGAAGAAGCTAACATTGCCGTCCTCCCATGACCTGCTCGGTCGCCTGATTTGTCGCCCATTGAACATGTATGGGATGAGGTCGGTAGGCGACTGGGTAATTTACCACACCCTCCAGATAGCTTACATGATCTCCGGCTACGGATTCAAGAAGCTTGGGTTGATATACCACAGGCAGCTAAATGCTAAATGAGTGCATTACAAATCGTGGCGGAGCAACTCATTTTTGAAAAAAACATTTTTAGTTTTTGTTCTTTTGTTTTCAAATTTTAATCGTTTGTTTGTTCTAATGAAAGACATCGTTGACTAAAATTTCAATAAAATCGTTCAATAAATTGTAGTTGCAATTTTTATGGAAGTCAGTATTGCGTCCGTAAAGTAGCGGATGAATTCAATTAAAATTCGAATGGGAGTTGAGGAGAAGAAATCGCTCGAACCGTCGATTTTTATTTTCAATTTGGAATGTTTACGTAAAAGTGAAATATGCAGGGTGTGTCAAGAAAAAGATATGACGTTATCGACATTTTTTTGAAACGTCAACCGCAATTTTTATTGGAAAATTATAAAGGATACATCTTTTTACATACCATGATGTAAATACAGGGTGTCCCAAACTTGCGTGTTCGCGGGTGATACCTCCCTTATTTGACAGAATAGGAGAATAAAATTTTGAAATATAGTACAAAGAACTAATGCGCATATTTTAAAATGATTTTAGTCTATACGGCGTGTTTCATTTAAACAGGGTGAACCAAACAAAGATTTTTTAAATGGGACACCCTGTATATTATTTCAAATTTGGATTCAGTTCACTTCGGCCATTCTTTCAATATGAGGTTTGATTATGTTATACAAGGTAGTTTAGAAGATGTGGTCATTTTGAAGAAAAAATCGTACCTAAATGGATACCATAATACATCATTTCTAATAAGATATAGTCAAATGATTTTTTTAATAAAATATATTTTGAAAAACATTTTTTGGGGTTAGTCCTAATTTAGTTGTAAAATGATTCTACTACTTTAAATTGAATGTTCGAATTAAACACCGTTAACAATCTGACAATAGCCAAGGCGATTAAAAATGATTTTTGAACGTTGTCGATGACATCTGAGGTAATGTTTCTAATTTCTTGGCGAATTCGTGCTTTTAAATCTTCTAAATTGGCCGGTCGCATCGCGTATACTGTACTCTTTAAGTATCCCCACAAGGAGTAGTTTAGAGGATTTAAATTTGGCGATCTAGCTGGCTACTCGATTGTACCTGTTCTACTTATCCAACGATTTGGAAAAACTTCATCCAAATAAGCGCAAACAGGTACAGAGTAAAATACTTATCTTTTTTGGGATTTTGTCAAAAAAATTAAAAATGTTTTAATTTTTCAACTTTGACAAAATTGTTTAAAACATCTTTAACAATTCTTACAAATATTACTACTGACGAAGATAACTGTAAGTGTTATCGAAACGTTTAGATTGTATAATTTAAATACACCATTAAAAATCCCAAAAAAGATAAATATTTTATTATGAGTGTTAATGGTGAAAGTTTACATTTTCGTATAGGTACAGAGTAGTGTGGCGGCGTTCCATCTTGTTGAAAAAGGAGGGCATGGTGGTGCATATCGGGCTCCTCTAAATCCGGGTACAACGTTATTAAAGCGGATATGAGGTCATTTTGAAGAAAGTCTAAACATCTCGTACCAGGGAGAGTACCCTCGAAGAAGTTAGGACCTATAACTCTTCCGTCAACTATGCCGCACCAAAAGTTCAATTTTGAGGGTTTTGGGTGTGATATTCCATGAACCAATGTGGATTTTCGGTTACCCAATAACGACAATTTTGTCTGGTCCCATGGCCGTTTAAAGTAAATGTTGCTTCGTCGGAAAAAAATTCTTCTTTTTACAAATTTGGCGTTACCATAACATAATTGTTATATTCATTCACAAAATTCATTTCGCCGATCAAAATCATCTCGACAGCTCGTGAAGTGAGTATATCTTGTAGGACGGAGCTAAATTTTTGCGATAATTCTGTGGATCTAGTGAAATTCAAAACGATTTACTAAATGTTTCAATAAAACTATCATAAAAAGAAATCAGCTACGAGTTATATTTTTTTATATCATTTCACAGACAAATTTAATAAGATAGAACAACAGTCACATAAACTTGTTGGACTTTGTTGCGCTAAGACAAATGTACTCGAAAATTAACAAAGAAACTGTTTTATTTACCAATTCCCGGAACTTTTTGATCATCGTGTATAACGAATGCATTGATTTTTTACAATTTCATAGGGACGAGATTATTTGAATTTGGAAACGAAGTATTTCAAAAGCCAGAATTAAAATACTTATCTTTTAGGTATTAAATCTTTTATTCTTTGGTTATCTTTTATATAAATTGAAACGTTTTGATAACAATTGCGGTTATCGTCCTCAGTAAATGGTAATAGTTTTAAAAGATAATTGAATGTCAAAATAAATTTATAAAATATGAAAACTCAAATAAAAGCCTGCTATTAATGTAACAGTTTGATAAACATATAAAGTTAACTATATAATCTAATTTAATTTTAGTAAATAATAGTTAGATCTTTAAAAAATTAAACATCATTAAACTGCCTTGAAGATAGCAAATCAAAACGGTCTCTAATGGACCAAGGCTAATAATGAAAAATTTCATTCTCAAAGAACAGATTTAACAGTATTTAATCAAGTTATGATGTAACTGTAAATTTTGTGAAAAAATTTAATTTGAAATTGATAAAAGCATTCACAAATGTAAACGTGACATAGGGGAGAAGTGCCGAACATAACGCACCCAAGGCGAAAAATCTATAACTAACTAAAGAAACGTATTGCGGGGTTGTAACTGTCCCTAGAAATAATTCGTTTATTATGAATTAGATAAACCTGAAGGTAATCCTGGTATTTTTAAAATTTGGTATACCAATTTTCACGAGTCTGAGCAGTTGCGTCATAACTAACTTTGTTTCATTACCACCTATAGAAAACGCCTATTGTCCACGAGAGGATGCAAATTAGTTTGGCAATTCTATCCGGTGTTGTCAAGCATTTCTGACATTAAACATTTGACATTCAAAAAGAAATATAAAACTTTTATTATTGTATTAAAATAAACATAACCCCTGAAGCTGAGATTTGACAGTTGTGAAACTGTTATTTTTCACAATCTGGCATCAGCGTCCTCTGGCAGTACTAATATTACTGACGAAACTGCTCTGAGTCGTGAAAATTACTATACGAGTAATTATAATTGTTTTGCATTTGCGTGTTCTTAACAACCATGGTTGGGTAGATGACGCATGCCGTTAGGGTCATTTTGCGCTCTTATTCCATACTTTCATACATTTTCAAGAGTGTAGTAAGTGATAACAAAATATTTCAGTAGATATATAGTAGATATTTATTATAGGTAAAGATACCAATGACAAAGTTTTTACCTCGACACAATAATCACATTTGTGATTAGCAGCACTTTTAACACCGCTACAACCTTTGTGCGCCCAGTAGCCACAAAGAGTGTATCTGAACCACAGTTCCTTTGATTTTCCAAATTCACCACATATAAGGCATCGATCATTATAAGAAAGTTCAGGAAGACCGGCTAGCTCATAATTACCACAAATGTTACTTTCATCAATACCGTCTTCATCACTGTCCCTGACACTTATTACCTTCCTCTTGACTCTCTGCGGTATTGCCTTCTAGGTTTTGTTTGGTGTCTGACTTTTTTCAGCCGTTTCTTCTCTTCTTGCTCATCAAGTATATTCTTTATGAGTGTTGAAGTCAGCACTTCTGAATGCTATTTTCTATCCGTTTTCATTAATTTTTTTTCTTGTAGCTGTGAGTACCGGAGAGACGGTTTAAAATTGGACACGTGTAATCGTTGTTAACTCCTTGGGAAAAGCAGTTACCTCGTTGTTTGTGGTCTGCTTCTGAAGCCCGGAAGAGGAAAGTTGTATTAGACATTTCACGAGCAACTTTTGCTGATGTTGAATCATCAACAGATTACAAGTCACTTTCCAATATTTCCTCTTCTACCACCTCCATCATCGTCAAAATTCCGTCTGCTTCGGTCTCGAATACGTTTTCAGTTTGTGCAAAATCTTCCTCCGTGAATTTCAAAGGGTTGAGGTACAATATCTCAGTTGCCTGGAATCCAGCAACGCCCTTTTCAATGTTTGCTGACCAAGCTCGAACTATGTCAACTTGTGTTTAAATATGTAAAGAATAATAACACATAGCTTTAATAAAGATAAAGATAAGCAAAAAGCTTGAACAGATCGGTATCGAAACTTTTTAAAACGAAACCCGGAAATCAGCTAAAGAAAACCACAATATCTCAGCTGCCTAAGTTAAAAATTTCAGCCAGATTGTAATGTGTTAATTTGTAATGTTCTTTCGATTTTAAGAAAAGCGGAGTATGTCTTAAAAATGCATTTTTTTAATGGGTCGAAGAACGTGACGTGTAGCGGCTTTATGGCACGTGTGGGGCGGAAGACTGATCATTATTACAAAGTGTTTCTTGCAATATTCTCCAAACGTTGTCTTACCAATGTTGTAACCATTTAGGAAACATCTCATTGCTCCGCCTATTATTGGAAGAGCAGTAGATTGTCTTAGTTGGTCCATTTGTCTCTAATAAAGCAGTTATTCTCATCCTCGGGTAAACAAATAATGGAGGAATATAAGACTCAGTTGCACTCCTAGCTCATATTACTGTTACTGTCCTGCGACGTTCTTCAGACGCAATGATGCCAAACTGCTTAATTGCCTTAGGCCCCAAACGTTTTGCTATATTTTTTTTTTTTTTGAACAGCGGAAATCTCAGTTTTGTCGTCATTAAAGGTTCTATTCGGAGGTAATTTATATTTCTCCATCACTTGCTGTAAGTTGGAGAAGTACTGGTCCACTTCAGTTTTATTAAGGTCATTATTCTATCTACACTTGTGGCTTGTGGTTTTCTTTACTGATGTAAGTTCTAAATATAATGAGATTACAGTCGAATTTACTTATTTATGTATTTAATAAATTTAATAACAATTTTTAATTACATATTTACTTTTGAACTTCTGTTCATAACAAAACCTTATAATAATTTAATATTAGTCAAGTTGCTCTTGTATGTGTGAATCCTTGCGACATTGCAGGTTCACATTCTATTAATATAAGCAATTTGAGTATAATCTGACTATATTTAGAATTTACATCAGTTCTACATAATTAAAGACAAAATTTACATCAATTGAGGTTTGTATCTCGATAGCTCAGTTGGTTAGAGCGGTACTCTAGCAAAATACATGTCGTAGGTTCAAATCCTACTCAAGGTAAACTGTTTATTTATGTAGTTAATAAAATGAATAATAATTTTTAATTACATATTTACTTTTGAACTTATTCGTTCATAACACAAACTTATAATAATTTAATATTAGTCAAGTTGCTTTGGTATGTGTGAATCCTTACGATATTGCAGCGTCACGTGCCAATAATACAACTAATTTGACTGTAATCTTGTTATATTTAGTATTTATGTCAGTTCTACATTCAGAAGAAGGAACCTTACCAAAAAAAGTTATTTACGGTAAAAATGGATACAAATGGTACACTTCACCTTTCTATACGAAAACCACAAGAACTC
>JARFJB010001632.1:0-15363 GCA_036346205.1 Vesta saturnalis | reverse complement strand
ATGTGGAAAATGAATGTGGCATACTGTAGGAGTTGTATATTCTTGTCGACTCCATAGTTAATAATTTAGGATTAGAGCATAACCGAACCCATTTTTGAAAGCGCTCTCCATCTGTTTTGGGATTTGGGAATCTATGTCTTGTAGACTTAAGACCTTTGCACCCCAAAACAGCACAAGCATGGTAACCAAAACCAACCATATTTATAAGTATTTATCTACAACTAATCCTACACAACCCTGAAATGATACCATAATAACATAATCCGAATTGTTGGCGTTACTTACCTGCTTATAATATACTAAATTTCTTCTTAACGCTATAATAAAAACTGTCTATATATAATATAAAAATACTCCACAGCAATGACACTACCACAAAATAACTTAAAACAAAATATATTTATAACTACAACTCAAACATCTAAAACACGTGGAATTTTATTTACAATGATCATAGGTTAACCGATTTTAAACACTACCAACCTTATATCTAACTACCAATCACAGATCAAATTAAAAAAATCAAAGGCAGTGCCATCTAAAGAGATGTGCGTACTAATCTTATGGTTTCAGTTGTGTTTATTCAAGTCCGCGTACCGTGACTAACCCGTGGTTCAGTAAGTTACCGAAAACGGCGCCGGCGTAAACATTTTTGAACATTTGCGCATACTCAAATTAACTTGCACTTTTACCCTTGTTGTCACAGAAGCTACTGCACAACCTTGTTTTCGTACACTTGTTATAACGTTACGTCAGTCTGATTTTTAACAAGCTTGACGCGACAATTACATAACAAGAAAATAACAACGTTGTTACAAGGATCTATGCTATCTGGAATTGGTACTCCACTTTTGCAACAACTTGAAAAACGTTCCTTTAACATTCAAATGTAATTTTAAACCGCTCTGGACCATCAAACCTTAATTCATTGTTCACTAATTGCATAATACCCCGTTCATCTCTCCTATCTACCCATTTCTTTACCCAACATTTTCTACACCTTTTTCTTTTAGCTTTTATCTTAACTACCGCCATGCCACTTAAAAGAGTAACAGCCAAAATAACCAACTCACTAACTATTATCAATTTAGGTATATTACAGCAAAATAGTTTTGTTATTACATATGTCTTTCTTAGTTTAACATGTAATGAATAAAATGTACCTACTTTCTTCATATCAGAGTACTGCTAAACTTAAAACTAGCAGTGCTTCCAACATTTAACATAAAAGATTCCCTATTCTTGATATAAAAAGACAAGATATGTTTATCGATGTAAAACTGTGCTCAACTCATGTAGTAAAAGTAAAATTACGTGTAGGCATCTGATCATGTAAAACCCACTTTATAGAATAAGAATGGCATAATTTTAACATCTCTGAAAAGAACTTATTCTGCTGATAGTCAACACAAATCATTAAATAAAGGAATATTAGAATCTGGGTTTGTAGGTACTCTAAATTTTCTTCAATACAGGTCGATATTGTAGATTAGATATAACTTACCATCTTGCAAGATTGCTTGTATTGATCTATAGAGATTCAAATTCGTGTCATAAATCCTTAGGAGTAGTTGCTGAAGATAATTACATGCATTTTGTATTAGGATTATTAATGTATGACAGTTACTTTCTAATTTATAGGCATATTCGGATAATATCCGGCTGAGATTGTTCGTATCGATAACTATATGCCACTTCATAACATCTAACCAATTCGAACATAAACTCTTCTATATCCATTTTAAACAGCTACAGCCCCACTAATGGTTGATATTCGAAGCTGAAGTTTTGTATATTTCGTACTATATATATATATATATATATATATATATATATATATATATATATATATATATATATTACAGTTCACATAAAGTATTTTGGCATTTGGGTATTTTACAGATATTTAGCACACAGTTTAGATTTATGATTATATTTAGGAACATGTTTTAAGTCAGGTAAAAGCAGGAAAGATTTGAAAATTTAAAAAAGGGTGACGGTACGGACATGATTTAATTAATACTCACAATATTACTGAATATAAAAGTGCAACAGAAGAAGTAGTGCATAGTAAACATTAAACGATATAAACAACAATTTAACATATGGATATTTACATGCAGATACATTTTGTGTAAGATTTTTAAAGAAATGTGTTTAACAATATGAATTGTTGAAGTGACAAAATTTAAACGTTACAATAAAAGTGAACATTGGGAATGTTAAAAAAAGGTTTAATAAGTTGTGAGAATAACATTTTGAATAATTTGGACGTTAGATACGCAAATTATATGAACATTTAAATAAAGTTAGGTTAAGTTTTAAATTTAAGTTTTTTTTTGCAAATTTATAGTTTTATAGAATAAGTTGAGCTTAGAATAAATTATTAGTATAATTAATAGGAGGTTTTCCTCATTTCCATGTAGTAATTTACTTTGTACAAGTCATATAAACATAAATTTATGAAAATGGGGTTAACTACACAAATTTCCTATGTAAAAAAGAATTTTCCTTTAAATTTAGGATACTGGAGTTGAAATAAATGTTTTCTAATTCAAATTTTCGTGCAGTTCACGAATATGTATTTAGTTTAAGTGTGAAAGTAAGATTTTTAGATATAAGTAAATTTAGATTAGAATAAGTCAAATCGTACATTTTTAACAGATATAAATCAAGTGAGGTATCATTTTATGCGGAATCATGCACAGAATTTAAATCAGAAGTATATTAAGAAAGTTATAGCATAATTTATATTTTAGATAGGTATTCAAATTTATTTAAACCAATCACAGACTTGGTTACTTTGTTTGTATTCATAGAAAAAAAATGAAATTTTTGTAACTATCAGGATAGTATATAAGGAATTGATCCTGAACAGATCTATCTCTTCGATTTGTTTCTCAAAGTTTAAATTGTTATGACAAAAGGTCAAAGTGCTGTGTTTTGTGTTAACACGTAAGTTTCAAACCACGTTTATTTTCGGAAATTTTGATACGAATTTAGTGAAGAGCCGAGATTTCAGAAACAATTTTCTTATTACGATACAAGTTTAACGTTTTTAAAGTTCGGTTGTTGTATTTTTGTTTTGGTTATGTTGTCGTAAATAAAAATTATTCAATTTTTCTGAATTGATGTTTATTTCCTGGTGCGACATAATAATAAATGATATTCCATAGCGGGTTCTAAAACAAAAGTGAATTAAAATAAAAATTTACACCCTTAAATAATATTTAAATCGAAAATTATTGAAACATTTTAAAACAACAGTTAAATAAATATTATAATAAATAACTTAGCGCTTGAGTGAAGACATATAAGCAAATTTAAGAACGATTACCACAAGAAAAGCATCAATTTATCCGAGGGACGTTGATGAAAGTTTGGAAGTACTGCCGCAGCAATTGGAACAGCAAATCAATAACATTGATCAGATACTTAAAGGAGCCTGCATGCATTATTGTGCAAATTTTAGTAAGTTTTATTTTACATACAAGCTATTTAATATAACGTGGAGTTTACATAATAAAGAACCATTTCATAATTTCATTTGTATTTGAATTTATTTATTTTTCCAACAAATCAAATTGAACTCTATCCCCGATTGAGGTTTATGAGCTAGTTCGGTGCATAAAAATATAACTAATATTATTTGAACCCCGATATAAGATAATACAACTGAGGTATACTTTAGAAATATTTTACCATTATATATATATATATATATATATATATATATATATATATATATATATATATATATATATATATATATATATATATATATATATATATATATATATATATATATATATATATATATATATATATATATATATATATATATTGATGCAAAATATATTAAAAATAAATATCAATTAAATTATATAAGGGATAGAAATCCTATTTATAATTGTTAAATTGTTATGCACCGAACTAGCTCATACATCTCATAATCGGGAATAGAGTTCAATTAGATTTGTTGACAAAAGAAATAAAAATAATTTACACTTTGATATGAATTTACTTTTTATATGTGAATTTAATTGCATTTAAAGGTAAAAGTGAAATTATGGAATGGTTCTTTATTATGTAAATTCCAAATTATAATAAATAGATGGTATGTGAAACAGACCTTAATAAAACTTGTACAATAACGCATGCGTAGCGTCTTAATTGAAATAAATAGCAGCCTGTCCAAATTGTCAAATGGAAAATTCTTAAAAATGTGAGTTTAACTATTTTATAATTGAAATTGAAATGTAGATAGAATAATAAATGTTTAATTACTTTACAGATGTTTACACCGTTATTGTATAAACATATACACATATAAATGAAACACAAATGCAGGAAATTACACAAATAATGGATATAAATTTAGGGAAACCTCCTATTAATTGCTCTAATAATTTATTCTATGCTTAAACTATTCTATAAAAACTTAAATTTGCAAAACCTTAAAATTAAAACTTAACCTAACTTTATACAAATATTCACATAATTTGCGTATCTAACGTCCAAATTACTTCAACATCACCAATGTTCACTTTTATTGTACTGTCTAAAACTTTCTCAACTCAACAATCCATATTGTTAAACACACTTCTTCAAAAATTTTGCACAAAAGTATTTATATGTAAAATATCCACATGTAAGATTGTTGTTTATATCGTCTTTAATGTTTAAAATGCACTACTTCTTCTGTTGCATTTTTTGTACACTAATTTTGTGAGTAAAAACTAAACCATGTCCGCACCATAACCCTTTCTTAAGATTTTAAATCTTTCCTGCATTTTATCTAACTCGATACATGTTCTAAATATAATTATAAATCTAAACTGTGTGATAAACATCTGTAAAGTTTTCTAAAATGCCAAAATACTTTATATAAACTGTAAATTTAATGAAATATGTTCTACGAACTTAATCGCACTTACAAATATAACTTCATCTGACCTTCCTGACATGCTCCTTGTAGGCGTACATAGGTTTGTTACTGTTATGAGGAGTTTACAGGTCGCACGATGAATCTACCAGAAGTTTGTGGAATGCAGAAATAGGCAGACCTCTTTTCACGCAACAATGTCATTGACACGATTTTATTATATATCACGCGTGTTACGGTTTGATAATAATCTAATCTAATTCTTGCCACTTGTCATCGTACACTCTACGACTTCCGATGTTAGTCATTTTCCAAATTTTATTTTTCAGAGAACTATTGAGAAATAGCTGAATGTAAATTTTACATCCTGGACCCGTGCATTGCTGTATCTAGTTGGACCTGGAGCGACTTTTATGATATTTGCACTAGTTTCGCGCCCTGATTGAGGAAATGGATCTAACATCCAAGTTATGACATTATCTTTAGATTGAACCGATTGAGCAGGTGGAATCAATTGCGTAGGATTTGTCCGTCCAGCATCGTCGAAAAAATCATCGTTTGACTGTTCATAATCACTATCTTCACTGATATGATCTTCCTCTTCAGAAGCTTCATCGTCACTAATGTCACTCAAATTATCAATAAGTTTTTCTAAGTCTTCACCACTAAGATATTTTTTTGCCATTATTGTTATTTCAGCACTTTAGAAGAACTAGTAGTACGTACAACAAACCGCACTTTACTCTGCAACGTAACAAACAAAACTGTCAGTTGCATACTGCGATATGATATTTATACATGCTGCGAGGTGCAAGTCTGATCCTGTTTCGACTTGCACACGCGGTTACAAACCTGAAAATTCTGTAGTAACTCGCATAGGTAGGTACATTTGAACAAGCATGTGATGATATGCATATTATCTATCCTCAAATTTCAATATAAAATAATTGGAAATACAAATTTATACGTCCTAGGAATGTATTACAGCCTCGAGTCATAATGACCCGAGGAACATCAATGTAACAATCATGTTAAAAAAAATAGTGGAAAAAAATTTATTAAAACAAACAAGCCACCTTATTCTTCAATGGATTAGAAACAAAGTCATTAACTACGAAGTTTAGATATTAATAAACAAAAAAGTTATCTAAACAACAATTTGATTTCGGGTCACATAGACCCGAAGGTAATAGCAGGGTTAAACAAGTTCCTATAATAATACGTTGTTTTTAGTTCTTAAATGTGGGCAATGAACTAGGTATACATATTTCTAATGACTGGAAGTTTTTTATAACTGCGTTGCAATAACTTTGCAAATACTATTACGCAATAGCACAACTGTAATCTCATACGTTTTCACTTTATTAATTAGTAAAAACCTAACATTGGAAGTGTGGCCAAAATTTTAAAACGCTTTACCTCATACACGAGTTAAAAGATTATTTTAATAGATTAACGTAAACCATAACGTAATTTAAATTCCAATTTAACACAGCTTGATAATATTCTTCAAAATCACATCATTCGTTCAACGCCAACTTTTAATGAAAGAAAAAAAACTTACCTTTAATTTTCTGCAGTTTATTAATCTGGTATATTAATTAGTTCCTTGCACACTTTAACACATTACTATACCTACACTCGTTAAGAAACACGTTTCAGAAACGGCCTGGCATACAGCAGTCAGAAATCATATCATAAATGCTAGGCATTGTTACCAATTGTGCTGGCTCAGGAATATACCGAAACAAACGTATCTGTATATACATTATATACACTGTAAAAGCGTTTTTAGCGGTAAATTACGGAACTATTTTTCAAAGATTCGTATCACACTGAACCACTAAAAAGTGCGAATAGTTTGCCGTCATTAGTTATTAACCCAATATAATTACTAGGCATATAATGCTAACAAAATTGAAAAAGTGAAGCTAAAATCCAGAGACAGAGACACATCTTTTTATTCTATACTTCCCGACGTTAACCAATGAAAATTAGCAAGTTGCGCAATCGCTTTTCATGGTGTAGTTGATCAATCATATAGTTAAACAATTCGTTTACTTGTTTACGTCTCCATTTTGTTTGTAATCGTTCCGTTTTTCTGTTTAAATTTGTGTTTGTGATTTTGAAACTGCATATAATTAGTAGTTAGTTAAGTATTAATTATTCTAAAATAGTCTATTGTAGTGTAAGAAACTATATAAATATGCCGCGTCGGTTAATTTGTTATTTATGCGATTCCAAAAAGGAAAATATTAAAGTTGCTTCTAACAATATATTATTTACTCTTCATATGTAAGTGTACTTTTACTGTTTATAAAAGTAAGTTTTAACCTCTTACTTCAGGTTTCCTAAAAATAAGGATGTCAGACATTTAGGGTTGAAAATTTGCAACTTACACGAAGGAACAGATGTTTCGAATCTTAGGATATGTTCAAACCACTTTATAGAAAGTGATTACATAAATATTAATGCCCGAGCTTTTGGTGGTCACATGCGTTTAGTGCTAAATGCTGACTCTACTCAATTATTACCTCAAAATTTAAAGGATAATCAACAACAATCAAATTTCTCCTTACCTTCTACATGTAAGTAAACTATTGAATGGGTAAATATATATTATAAATATATATATATATATATATATATATATATATATATATATAAGTGGGTAATCTTGACTGATAATGAATATAAGATAAGTTTATTGGGGAATGCAGCCAATTATGAAGGCCAAAAGTAAAAACCCTTTGTTAATGTGCCAAGCTTTTGGAATGCTTCATTCCTTTATCAAGACAAGCTATAAATACAATCAATTATTTATAAATTAAATAAAAAGAAACATATTTAACGTGAGTTAAATAATAAAAGTTAGTTTTGTTTTTAACTTTTTATTTAACTCACGGTAGGTATTTTTATTTTATTTAATTTATTATATATATATATATATATATATATATATATATATATATATATATATACATCTTTCTATCATTCTTGAACCATACGTCGTTCCATATAATCCTGAACCTACCAGAAATACAGAGTACATCGTCATGTTTAGATTAAATTATTCATTTTTGCGACCCACGCAACCTTAATATCAATTTTATACTCTCAGTACCTCTATTATTTAAATGACGTATATTGTCACTGGAATTTCGTACAAGTCTGAACCATTTGTATATTTCATACAAAGCTGAACGGTAATATACAAAAGTAGGTATTTGTACTAGCAAATCTGAACCCAAGCGTTGTTGCCACGTGTAAGATCAATTTTATTATATTAAAAATACATCCAATAAAAGAAAAAGTGTTACATCTATAAATCAAAAATATATATTTAAAGAAAAGATTATAATATGATTGTAGTTCTTTTATCCTATAACTAAGATTTTGTTTTTGAAAATGTCTAATTATTATTTCCATTTAACTCATTTTTTGATAGGTAATTGGCACAAAATAGTCTTTTTTGACAAACTGACGAAATCGTACCTCTAAAATTCATTCTCTTAGGATGAATTATTTTAGTTAATCTTAAGTAAAATGCTAAAATATATTATTATCTGGCAACTCCATTCCAACTAGAACAAGTTTAGGTAAGACAAAACAAAATAGCTACTCGGTTTAATGTTATTGCAATACTATTGCGTTTTGTTTCAGAATTGCAGTCGCAGTTTTATTCCTTGTCCAATTTATAAAACCTTTATAGAAATTTACTAAATTATTTTTGCTTTAAAGGGTGCGTGCACATACTGAAAAATCTTATTGTCAAAATTCTCAACAAAATATTGTTCACATGAACTCATGAGTATTTCTATACAGGTTGTATAAAACATTTTTTACATGACCAGACATAAGAAAACCTAAAATAGTTAAAAATGAATTTTGACAATTTGCTGGACATATGAATCCTACACAATTCAGAGCATCGCTATTGTAAAGTATCCATTATTTTTTGTCATTTCTATTGAATGTACTTTGGGTGTGTAAACTATATATAATTTAAATATCCAGTGAGCAAAAAAATATTTATTTTCTACTTTAATATAACTTTATTTTTGTCACCTACTTGACCTACTCTAGTTTTCCAATTTATTTTCATATTCTTATTAGATTTCTGCAGTCAAATCCAACAGTTTTGAAGATGATCGCAATTTATTGTTTCAGTTCTGCTTTATATCAAATTATTAATAAAGACATTTTACAGGTAATATTTATTTATTTATGATTACAAGCAAAAATATAGGTCATTTTCTTGGGTATAAGCATAACATAACATTAATATCAATAATATATAAAAATAAATATATATTTCATTATAAATGTAAATTTTTCTTTAAAAATCAAGTAAAACTAAACAACAGCAAAAGATCAAACAGAAAGTAAACAAAAAATAAGACAAGCAATAATAAAATTATGATTTTGAATTTCTACTGTACTGGTTAAAAATGAATGCTGTTATAGCTTGCCATCTTCTGTCTTCAAACAAGTATGGGTATTTATTTTGTAACTCAAAGACTTCATGCTTTTTTGGTGCTTGCTTCTTTTTAATATGCTCTGAAAATTACTGTAATATAGTCACTTTTTCAGCATTGGACCATTTCTTTTTAGTAATGTGTGATCTACGTTTTGGTACTGATACTATGTTATCATTTTTTCTGATTCCTTGATTCTCGTCAGTTGATGAAGATTGTTAAGTGTCTTGTGCTGTAAAATTGGAGGGTTCAAGATCAACATCATCAAATGTATTAACGTCATTGTCGTATATTGGATTTAAATCTAGATCAATTTCATCCAAATTTTTACCCATGTATTGACCAATATTCCCATTTGCCATCAAAAGTAATAGCTTGCTGACCTTTGCAGTCTGGAATATATTATCGGAAATTCTATATACACTCATATGAGCTTTTAACGTGTGACCCATAAACCGTGAGAGTTACTCCAAGTCACTATCAGAAAATTGAAGCAACTGACAAATTGTCACCAGGTGCTTTCTTAAACGTGTAGCGGTTATTTGGTTTGGAAAAGTTGCGCTACACTTTGCTGCGTGTTTTGCAAGTATTTTTGTGCCATCAATAAAGCTGTGTCCACCAGTATGAAAAACATAATGGTTACTAACTTCAACAAAATTTATTCTGGCTTGTATTATTAAGTTAAAACGCCTCTTCCTCGTTTACCTCTTATTACCATGCGGTGGAACGTTTTCATTACAATTTTTTCTGTTTCTGTTAAATTAATTTCAAAGTCATTTTCATTTTGATTTTTCAAATTGATTGATTTATACGTTTGAACCTTCAGTTGGGCTACTTCTGCAGGTCACCTTCTATTGAGTAACAGGATTTGAATGTATAACAATTCTTTCAGCATGTTACAAGATTCATAATCTGTTTTGTCTTTTTCGAGTCGTATAAAATATTTCTCTGTGTTCAAATTAATGTAATCATTTAATTTTTTTATATCAGAAGATAGAGGTATGAGTTCTTCTTTGTTCCATCGATTTTCATTTAAGTTAGACGAAGCTTGGGCTGAAACTTATAAACATGGAACTAGAGACTATAAGATTTTCAGCTCTTTTCGATCCAGGCTAGTATCTGACCTTTGTTGGAGCAAATATATGTAAGCAATGTCACAACATTTTTTAACTAATGTTTAAGTGCTAGTGTAGGTGATTCAAATCTCTCCGTTTCATGATTATATTTTGCCATCATATTAGCTGCATCCAAAATAGTTCTAAAGTAGCAAAAATAAGTAGTTTGGCTAGTCTTCTTACGTTTTGCCGCACCACATCTAAATTTCCCTTACTTGTTCTTCCTTTAATGTAAGAATATGCATAATTACATATTATCAGATCTTTCTTGGCAGTAAAGGAAACTTCATCGGCCCTCATATGAGGAAATAACTTGTTTTTTAGTATCTGGTCATGTTTAAATAATGAGTCGCACAGTAAAATTGTTTGCTCATCGCTTTGTGCTGTTTGGCGTTTCTTATTAACGTTCATATCGTTATTACTTGGACAACGTTTAGTGTGTCTATATTGTTGAATGTAGCACTGTAATTCTCTATTTTAGTACACTCTATAGGTTATACGTTTTATTTTGTATCACTATAGTTGTATGAATTTTGTTTTTTGTTCTTTTTAATTTTGACGTAGGTATAAAATATACTTATCACATAACATCCTATGTTATTTCTGCTATTTCAAAAGGTTATGGGCCCAGGAGAACGCAGTTAATTATAATACGGAGAGTGATATTTAAAGTATAAAGAACATCAGAATTGCTGAAAGGTAATATCATGGATAAATTTCCAAAATTTGATAAGCTTCAAGGTTTATCAAACTTTCATTCATGGCGAACAATGGTTTTGCATATTTGGACTTACAAAACTTATATAACATTGTCATTGGCAAAGAGGAGGATCCACGTCTCAGTCCACCGAACATTCTTTCATCAGATGAAAATTATGCCGAAGTTTAGATATGAAGCGAAATGCGAAGATTGGCGTTATAGGCATTCACTATCTAAAGCATTTATTCTGTTCAACGTTGAGTCAAGTGTTACTTACAAATTACCTGCTATTCTAATTCATGGGACATGTGGAAAGCGTTAAATGATACGTTTGATCGAAAAAATGAATATTCCTTACATGCTCTTGTTAAATCTGTTGTTGGTATAAAATGTGAATCTAAAGAACACATTTCCGAACATATAAAAATATAACGAACTGTGGTCGAGACTAATTGAAAGAACAACTCGTACTAATGACGAAGAGACTGATTCTTTAGAAGAGGCTTTACGACCATTAGCTAATTCGTTAAAAGCAAAGGGTCTTTGTTTCTTACTACTCTGCCCAGAATTAGATAATATAGTTGATAATCTGAAGACAAAACAAAACCCTTGATGATATTTGTTCAAGATTAATGGAATTATCTGTCAATACTTCATATCAAGACAGTCTTGCCTTTAGTGTGAAACATAAATTTAACCAAAACTTAATAAGGAATGTAGTTTTGCAAGAAGAATAAGAAGTGGTACAAAGGTCACACAGAACAAAACTGTAGAAATAAAAATAAACTCAGTAGAGCTAATAATACATATGATATTGATGAAGATGAAGATGGTGCACTAGCTTATCCTGCTTCAACTAATACCACCAGTCAATGGAAATGGATTTTGAACCACCACTTCTCACATGACGGGAAATGAAAATCGTTTGTCAATCTACGGCCGTATAATACATGTATTCGATTGGGGAACGACAAAAGAGTAAATGTTACCCATATAGGTAATGTGAAACTGAAAGCTCTCTTAAAAGATAATTCCACATTGAACGTAACAATGTATGATGTCCTATATGCTCCTGACCTGAAATGTTCATTAATGTCTTGGGAAATGATGAAATCTAAAGGAATAACAATGAAAGGTGAAGAAGATATAACTTTCTGGGAGGATAGACGGGTTGGTTGGGTTTGGCACAAAATAAAGAACAAATATTTCAAGAAGTTAATTTAGAATACGTTAACTTTAGTTCAACTGTTTGGCACAGAAGGTTAGGCCATCTGCCTATAAGATCTTTTGCAGGTCTTAAAAATTCAGTAAAGGACCCAGAAAATATCCCTAGAATCAATAGTTCTATATTTTGCGGCTTGTGAAATTTCAAAATGACCAGAAATATCAACAAGGAACCTGGAAATTCATGCACTGAAATTTTAGAAAAGTTCATTCTGATGTGTGCGGACCATTTTCAACAAAATCTTTAGGTGGCAGTTACTACTATGTTTCGTTTATCGATGAATATTCTAGATATATCGAAGTAAAGTTTATAACTCAAAAAGTGACGTTGAAGACGCTGTAAAAGAATATATTTACACAGTAGAACGACAAACTGAAAAAAAGGTTAAAATATTTAAATCAGATAATGGAGGTGAATATAAATCTAATTCATTGCAACAATTTTTTAAGTCAATGGGAATTCTACATGAAAACTCAATTCCAAGGATACATGAAACCAATGGTTTAGCTGAAAGACTGAACAGGACTTTAACAACAATGTCAAGAACAAGTTTAATCGATTCTGATTTGCCAAAATCTTTTTGGGCAGAAGCCATTGCACACGCAGCTTATACAAAAAATCGGATTCTTCACTCGTTCACCGAAAAAACTCCTTTTGAATTATTCTTTGAACAAAAACCATCTATAGGGCATTTACAATATTTTGGACAAAAGGCCTACATTCATATTCCCTGGAAGCTCAAGGACCAGGAAATAAGATGAAACCTAGAGCTGTAAGTTCAATTCTAGTTGGTTATGTTAAAAAAAATGGATGGTACCGTTTTTGGAATGGTCAGAAAATAGTTGTATCGAAAGATTTTAAACCTCTCAGTAAACCAGAAGGAAGACATGAATCTACACAAGCCATTGAACAAGAGGACACGGAAGAAAACAAGGAGGAAGGGATTACTTCAAATACAAATGAAAACAGTGTAAATTTACCTTCCACTTCTGAGTTGAGGTGAATTTTCCTAGACCGCACAAGGAAAAGACGAGAACCTCTTCGCTACGAAGAAGAATTTTGCAAATTAGCAATAGACGAACCAATGACATACAAAGAAGCAATTACATCTGAAGAATCAGAAAAGTGGATAGAAGCCATTGAGGATGAATTAAAGTCCATGAAACAAAATGAAGTATGGGACATTGTTGACGTACCTTCTAATGCAAGAGTTATAGGATGCAAATGGATCTTCAAACGAAAATTGTCAGATGAGGGTAAAGTTTCTAAGTACAAAGCGAGACTTGTTGCCAAAGGTTTTAATCAGATACCAGGCATCGATTTTAATGAAACATTTTCACCTGTTATAAGATATGAAAATACGAATGCTACTTGCACATGCAGTCAATAATAGTATGATTGCACGACAACTGGACATAAAAACAGCTTTTCTGAATGGCGACATTGACTGTGACATTTTTATGAAAATACCTGAAGGTTTAGTCACTGAACGAGGTAAAGTTTGTCATTTGAAAAGAAGTATTTATGGGCTGAAACAGTCTCCTCGACAATGGAACCACAAATTAATATCTGTTCTTAAAAAAATTAATCTTAAGCAGTCATCTGCAGATCCCTGCCTATTTGTTTCCTCTGATTATAAGCTAATCGTTGCTATATATGTCGACGACATCCTGCTGTTAGGAAGTACAGAAGAACAAATAAAATTAGTGGAAGATACTCTTTGCAGTACTTTTGAAGTTACCTTCCTAGGTATTCCAACAAATCTTTTGTCCCTGCAATTCGAATGGAGTCGAACTAAAGATTGTTTATTTTGTCACAAGAACAGTACGCTTTCAAATTACTTGAAAAATATAAAATGTTAAACTGTAAACCGGCAGCTACACCAATGGATCCTGGAGCTATGCCTAACAAGGCAAAGCCAGAAGATACTAGAGTGGATAAAGGAAAATACCAATCTAAAATAGGAAGTCTTTATACCTTTCTATAGGTACCAGGCCAGATATAGCATTTGCCGTTAATGTATTGTCTCAGTTTTCAAGATCCAACTTCTGTCCATGATAATATGGTTCAACATCTGTTTCGTTACATAAAAGGTACCGTACACAGAAAACTGGTGTATAAATATACAGGTTCTCCGAATATAATTATGTATAGTGATGCTTCTTATGCAACTTTGTGGATGATCGAAAATCACATAGTGGATATGTAGGACTTTATGGAAACGCAGTTGTATCCTGGTCAACTAAAAAAACAGCAATCGGTTGCAGTTTCTACTACTGAGTCAGAATACATGGCTTTATCCGGTGCCTGCAGGCAAGCAATATGGATGCAGTATATTGTGAAAGACCTAGTAGGATCAGTCAAGACAATGTTACTGTGCGATAATCAAGCAGCTATTAACATATCTGAAAACCCTGTTCATCAAAAAGTAAACATGTTGACATTCATTACCATTTTGTTAGGGAGAAAGTAATGAATCAGGAAGTTTCCATTCAGTATGTTCAATCCAAAGAGAATATTGCAGATATGCTGACAAAAGCTTTATCAAGAAATTCGTTAGATTACTCTTGTACTAAAATAATGGAGAATATACAATGAGGGAGGGTGTTGAATGTAGCACTGTAATTCTCTATTTTAGTACACTCTATAGGTTATACGTTTTATTTTGTATCACTATAGTTGTATGAATTTTGTTTTTTGTTCTTTTTAATTTTGACGTATAAAATATACTTATCACATAACATCCTATGTTATTTCTGCTATTTCAAAATATATAAGGTTTGTTTTTTGTAAAACCCAAAGCAATATTTACAGGGTAGAAAATTTTCTTTATTTTCGCTTGACAGCTGAACCCTTTTAACCGCTCTTAATGTATCGCATGTTCTATTGCGTATAAAATTGCTGAGAAAGAGCTACTCTTCTACCATTTGACTTAATTGGGAAAGATATTTTTGAACCTC